>JANVCC010000076.1:9812888-9894458 GCA_025345505.1 Todiramphus chloris collaris | reverse complement strand
GGGCGGGCGGTGCCGCGGGGCGGGCGGGCGGTGCCGCGGGGCGGGCGGGCGGTGCCGTTGGGCGGGCGGGCAGCACCGCTGTGCGGTGGCTCGGCAGAAGCGCAGCCTAAGCCGAGGAGCCTTAGCTCTAACCCCGAGCAGCACGGCGCCGAGCTGCTGCTCCCCAGCACCTGCCAGCTGCCAACTCCAGAGAGCTCACGGACCAGCGAGGCGTGCGGGAATAACTGCTATCCCGGTTGTCTTTTTTACATTTATTCCATCTGGGTTTTTCAGCCTAAACGTGTTTTTTCGGATTGGCGACCCAGCCAATACTGTAACACTTTACCAAAGTAGGACTTAAAAAATAACAGTAACACTAAAAAAAATAATTGATATGTTTGCAGCATTTATCATCAACTGACTAATGCTTTTGAGTGTCTGAATTTTTTCAGTAGACAAATTATTTTCCCCAAAGATGTGCCAAGATCCGCCGGTATCTCTTGTGTTTTGTTGCGGCGCAGCCTCTGTTATCATGGGTGCTGATGAGTTTAGAATGGGTCTATGGTGTTTTCTTTTCTTCTGGAAAGCTGCTTCAGTCTCATCATTGCCCAGCTCTGTCGAGAAAGACACAAGAGACCACAACGTTATGAGATACCCAAGAAGAGATGGTAGAACGTCTGTTGCAAGTCAAAGAGAACTGGATGTACAGTGACTGTTTTTGTTAGTCTGCCTTTAAAAGGGACCTGTTTGTTGTTTTTTTTCCTCAGCTGAGGAAGCAATTCAGTAAAGAATACAGGAACCCAAATGTAATTTTCAGAGAAATGAGGTTGAAGTGGCCCTGTCCCTAGGTGCTATTGTGCCAAAATACCAGCTTTTGGACCCAGCCTGCCCGAGTCTGATTCTTCCATACTGATCTCTAGACTATCACTGAAAATTCACTATGCAGACACCAAATGTGAAAAAGCCCCATTTGGCGTTCAGTTTATTTGCAGCTGCCACCTGATGACACGAGCTATTGAGTGCACATCTCATCCAGAATTCTTCCTGTGTCAAGAAAGTCCCGTCTTACGGCAGGACATCTTAAAAACTGAAAAGACTTAGTGCGAAACCCTACAGCACCGAAGTAAAAAGCCAACTCCTGCTCGTTCCTCTGAGACCATGATACCGCTGTTGGTTGCAGTGGCCCAAAAGTTTCTGTGTAGCTTGGCTTAGGTGATGAGTGACTGTGATAGTCACAGGTACGCTCCATTGGCCACGGGAGCACAGCTCAGGAAGGGTGGGGAAGAGTTGTTCAGGCAGTAGGAAGATGCTGTGGAATGTGTTCCACACGTCTTACCACTCGAGAACAAAATGCAAAATGCTTTTTCTTTAAAAATTTACTTTCAGAATTCAGCTTCCTACATAAATATTCTGTGTTTGTGGTGCAGCTGCACGTAGGATTGTGTTCCCGTTCCACGAATGCAGACAGAGCTGCTAAACCAGCGCCGGGAGCGGAGGCTGACTCGCTCCCTAGCTCCCGCTCCAGGGCAGGACATCAGTGGGACGTAATGCAGCCTGGGCCAAACTGTAGAGAGAAGCTCCAGCATCACCAGCGTCTCCTGGGGGGAACGGGATTCACTCCGAAAACTGGAGGGCGAAGCAAGTTCTGAGTCTCGGGGAAAATGGTCGTATGAAAAAGAGATGAAACTTAACACCAGTATGCTTTGGAAAGCGTCAGCTTTGGGAACCGCGTATCTCCAAACTAGCTCGGCTGGAGCAGAAGTCAGCCTTGGTTCTCCTCTGACGCAGTCTCTCCAGCCCGTCCCTCTAAGAGCCGTGGATGTTCTCCCCCACCAACAGCCAGGACACTGCTGCTTAGGAAGCTCTGGGGTGAAGGTTGTAATGAACCGCTAAGGAGGAGGCAAATTACGTTCAAAAGTCACCGAATCCCTTTAAAACGTTGGGAGGCGAGGTCCCGGGGGAGGCTGCCGCGCTTGCTCCTGTTCCAACAACTGCCCCAAACTGCTCGCACCGGGCTTCCGCTGTGCTCGTCCTCGCACGGCTGCAGCCCTAGGAACGTGTAGGCCAGTTCGACAGATTTATTTTTTTTTTGTTATTTTTTGTTTTTTAATGTAAAGATCTCAGGAAGCGTATGACAGAAAGCTAAGCCGCAGAGGGCGGTGCTGCTCCGCCGCTCGTCCCGGGAGCCACGTAACCGTGTCCCCTTCCCGCTATGGGACTCTTTACCGGGACGTGCCCTCCGGGGGTTCTTCAAAGCACCGGGGGCCCCGCAGCCGAGGCTGGCGGGGCGGCGAGGTTCCCGGCGAGTTCCGCCCCGTGCCGCGGGAGTGCGCACGGCAGCGGGGCAGCAGGAAGAGCGAGAGGCGCCCGCCCGCTCTCCCTCCCCCGGCGGCGGCCGGAAGCGCGTGCGGCGGCGAGTCCCCGCCGGGGCGGCGACGCTGGTGCCGAGGAGGCCGGGACCGACGTGGCCGGCCGGGGAAGGCGGAGCCGAGAGGCCGCCGGGCGGGGCAGGCCCGAGTCGAGCTAAAGCCGCGGCTGGATGGCAGCGGCGGCGACGCACGGTAACGGCGGCTTGCGGCCCAGGAGCGGCGCAGCCGGGGGAGGGGGGGTGTCCGGGCTACTCTCGCTCCCCTTGTTGGGGCTTTGGGGGGATCGGCGGGGCTGGTGTGCGGCCACGCAGCTTCGCGGCGGGCCGGGGAGAGCCGGGGAGAGCCGGGGAGGCGGCGGCGGGATGGGGTGAGCGGGGGAGGCGGTGGGCAGCGGAGCCCAGTCCGGCACTGGTGGGGCCCGACCCGACCCCCGCCGAACGCGGGATAAGTTTGAGAAAGACGTGGGTGGTGGATCCAGGCAGCGCCCGAGCGGGCCGCTGCTGCAGGGAGCCGTGCCCCGGCCCGGCCAGACCGCGGGCTCGGCGCCGCCCGCCGCGAGGCCCCGGGTTCCGCGGTGCTGCCGGGGAAGCGGCGCCACCGCGGGCGCGCCCGGCGCTGGAGCTCGGCCCCAGCGGGACGCGGCGAAGAAAGTTTTGGAAGTTTGCTCCTCGGGCAGATGACGCTGCGGGAAGGTCTTGGCGCTGGGGGGGGGGGGGGCAACGGCGTCCCGTCTCTCCCCCCTGCGCGACACAGCGGCACGTGGGCCCTGCGGGCGGCTGCGGTACCGGTGCCGTCCCCTGCGTGAGCGGGGTCAGTTACAGCCCGCGTTTCGCTCCCGGTGTCGCATCCCCCGTGGTGATGGTGACAAGGACGAGATCGGGCGGCGAAGGGGAGGTTCTGCCCGGCCTCCGCTCGGGGCGCCCAGTGAGCGGGCCGGGAGGAGAAGCATCCCACCCTGCCCTGTGCAGTTGAACGCCGCTGCCGGACCCCCAAACTTCCCTCTTTCCCGCCGGGATAGGATGGGGAAGGAGTCGCCGTCTCCCGAACTCCCGTAGTGCAGTCAGTGCCTTAACTGCCTTCCCGGCCACCTCCCGGGTCCGCCCGGGGTCTCTGGTATGTGTTCGTCTGCGACTCCCCGTTGTTCTGCACCCTGTGCACCTCCAGCTTTCGGCTGCTTCCAGCGTGCTGCGACCTGCGGAAATGGCAGTCTGTGCAAAGTGGGGTTTGTAAGGGGAAGGATCCCCCCAGAGCAGCGCGTTCCTTGAAGGTGGGCCCTAGTCGAGAGAGAAGAGAGTGCTCGGGCTGGGGGGAACGGGACTGAAAGACCTTTTGTGCCTCCGCCGAGGTCAGGGCTTCCAGCAGAAATTCAAAGCTTTCCACAGGGCTCATGGAGGGAGGCGGCCCGTGGAATTTTTTTGGCTGAAAATTATGTTTCTTCCCTGGAAAATAACTTTTTTTTTTCCATTCCATGCAATACTCTTGCAGCTGTTAGACCAGACAGACAGCTTCCAGGGAAAACACTTATAAAAAAAAAAGTTTCTTTTTCATTTTTCCCACAACGTCTAAAGTGTCACTGTGTGGCAGTGAGCAGTTGTGCTGAGACAGAGCTGAAGCTGTGCGGTCTGAAAAGGCAGAGTGTCTACAAGAGGAGGAGGAGGAGAGTTGCTGCAGGAATTGTCATGTCAATACATTTTATTTTTTTCTTTTTTAAACCATGTTGTTGTCAAAACTGGCGAGTAAATGATGCACTGTCTGTTTCTCTCCCATGCATCTTCTTAAATAGGTCACCTGCCCTTCTTGAGAAAAACACGTCTCTGTAAGTCTAGTTATGCCTCAGCCTTACACTTCTGCCACAGACTTCTCTCAGAAGATGATCTTTGAGGTCCTTTCCAACCCAATTCTATGATTTTTTTTTTGTTTGGTTGGTTTTTTTGTTCGTTTTGTTTTGTTTGTTTGGTTTTTGGGGGTTTTTTTGAGATTTTTTTGGTGGTTTTTTTTTTATGTTTTTGAGCAAATGCTTCCAATACATTAGGAAGAAGCAAATACTGGGAATATTGTCTAAGTAATAGCTGGGCACAAAGATCAGTTCAGGTGTATCCTGGATGATGCACCAAATCCCTTGTAGATGTTTTGTAAGCATCAGGAATTTATTGCCAGTGATTTGGGGATGTTCTTGTGCCACAAGGTGATGGTGGTCAGGCAGCACAGGTAAAGAAACGTAAAGGTAAAGTAATGTACTGTTTTTTTTCCTGTGGATGAGAAGAGAAGAAGGACCTGTGGGCCACAGGAAGTTGACCCAAATGTGAGCCAAGGGAATTAGTTTTCCACCCTTTTATGCCCATTGATTGCCAACCACCATCCCTTTTTGAAGCATCTGGTCCTTTTTGCTGCTGGAAAAAGGACATGAATCCAGATATGCAGCCTGTTTTCAGTGCCCTGGACGTGCCCTTTGTCCTAGGTGCTATTGTTTCTCTCCAGGATTTTGGTCACTTAGTCTCAAAGACCCTTTCAGGTGTTTCATGGAGCAGATGTGGGCTATGAATGTGGACAGGGAGGTGGAAGCAGTGGACCTGCTGGATCAGTTGCAGTGATTACTTTCCAGACTGATGCTCAAACGCTGTGACAACAGCATTGCAGAAGAAGCCAGTTTGTGCCCCTTCCCATCACTGCTGAGCTGTGGAGAGCAGTCCTTTTGCTGCGTGTGTTGTTTGCCTCTTCATAGTCATATGGTGGTTGCATAAATCCTGGTTTATTTACCTTTTGTCTCCGTTCCTCACAAAGAAGCTGTCCTATGTTATTTTCTAGGTCTAATCCTGTCATAAAGGAAGATGATGTCTGTCAGGCCTGCGCCAGGTTTGCAAGGGGTGCACATCTTTTCTCTGATCTATGACTGGTGTCATCTGCTGTCTTCCATAGCTGTGTGTGCCTGTCTGCACAGCTGTGCAGAGGGCAGCATCTCAGGCTCGCCAGGCTCTTCTCACAGTTGTTTGTAGTGCTCTGAGCATAAGCCCAGCGTGATTCACTTCAGTGCCTAAGCTGAGTTGGTGTATGGAGTGCTGGGAGAGATGAAAATGTCACTTCTGTCACTCTCCCTTCCCTGTTGTTTTGAAGTGGTTGTGCCCATAGTGATTCACAGGTGAAAATCTGCCCCTTTCATAGGGTCCTGCCGGCAGAATAAGGATCTCACCAGCTCACATCAAACTACATGTGCAGGGCTGGAGGGACATCAGGAAGGGATCTGTCTAGTCTTTGAAACAGCATCTGCATCAGGTGTTTATTCTTTTTTGAAAGGTAAAACCAAAAGCAACAAACAGTGCTGGGGATTCTGCGTTGTAGCTGACCTGTTTCAGTATAGCACCGCTTCGGCACTATGTGCGTTTGGTTTTTCCGTATCTAGGCTAAATCTTAGTTATGATTTGAGCTGATGCTACAATGTTGAAGATTAGCTGAGCACTTTCCCCCTTCCTTATGACTCTGAATATGTGCGGACTGTTCTGTTTCCTGCAGTGTTACCTTTTTGAGGAAAACACACCCTGGTCCATTAGTTTTTTTTTCCAGGTCATGCTTTTTACGCACTTAATTTTTGTTTCCACTGCAGTGTCTCTGATTTTTGTGTTTGTTTTATAAAGACTACGTGAGGCTGGGTGTCGTCTATTGGCTAAAGTCTCAGGTGTATGGAGTGGAATGGAATTGCTGCTTCTGTCACCCCTGCAGCATAGCTACTGCCGTGTCACAGGGTGCCGTTTGCCTGCTTTATAGCAACATGAGCCTTCTGGCTTGTATCTAATTTCTGGATCAATGCAATGCATATATGTTTGGTGGAGTTATTTTTGTGTCACATCAGAGTTACGGTTTTGTCATGTTTGTTTTGTTTTCTTTTTTTCTCTCTCCCCACCCCCCGTGTTAGTATGTTCTGTACTGATCCTTACCGAGATTGGTGTGATAGTATGCTGTACTGGCCTAGGGTTCCTGCAGCCAGGTCAATGCCCTGCAATAAGATGCCACAAAATCCAGAGCTGGTTTGAACTTGCTATGCTGAAGGATTTAATTTATTTATTAGACAAAAACACACCCCACAAAAAAAAGCGATGGGTTTTGTATGGGTCAGTAGAGTTTACACTTCATCAGACATTAATTACCTTGTCACAAATGTTTTAGTGGCTCTTGTGCAGCTAGCCAGACCAGTGCCTTCACTGGTTCCTTCTTGCCTCCTCCCTGCTCCTGATGTCCGTGGTCACCATGCTTGGAGCGTAGTGTTTTCCTTCACAGGAGCCATGGGACGCTGTCCTTTCGTTTTCATTTTGATTGCTAGCTGCAGCTCGGCCTTCTTCCTGAAGTGATTTAGTTCAGGGACTGAATTTGGAAAAGGGCCAAGCCTCTTAAAAAATAGTAGTTTTTTCTGCTAGTTTGTTCTGACCCCGTTCACTCGTGGAGTCAGGTGTGAGCATGAGGAGGGGATTCTTCATGAGGGGATGGGGGACAAGGGGCATCTGCAGTGAGCCTTTAGATTGGCTCCAATACCCTGAATTTTGTCTTGATAATTTCAAGACCCTTTCTATCTGGCTGGTACTTAATGCTTTGCTATCTTTATCACTTTCTTATCTTATAGGTAACTACAAACTGATCATTTAACTTGATCAAGAGTCTTTCAGAGGATTGAAGTTACTGGTCTGTAACTTAAGTCTTCTGCCACCTTTTTTTTTTCTTTTTATAAAGGTAGGTGAGGCATGATGCTTCTCCAGCCTTCTGTGGCCTTCCTATATTCCTGTATATTTTCAGAGGTGGTCACTAACGCTTCAGAGATTAATTTGACTGGTTCCTTATGTACTTCCAGGTGAATGCCATTATTCCCTCTCAATCTCCAGCTCTTTGTAAACTTATGTTAAACTGTTCTGTTCTAACTCACTCTTTTCTCACATTTCCAAATTAATTTTGCTTGTCACATTTCACCTTTTCTTCTGGAGACTGAGGGAGTACTTCAGCCTTTGTGTCATTCCCTTTCCTTTCCTGTTTGCCAATGAGAGTGTAATTATCTTTCTTTTCGTCTTCTAACATGCCTGCTTCTCTCAGTTTTATTGTGACTGAAGAGTTCTTAGTAACAGCTGTGCTGATTTTTTGACTAAGAGACCATCAAACCTAGGATCCTTCTAGGAAAGAATAAAAATAGCTCAAGTATATATGCTGTTTTCCAACAACTTTTCCTGTTCCTTTTAGATAAGATTTCCTGAGTCTAATGTGAGCTAACCATGAAAAGTCAATAGATTTGCCTTTCTAGTATATGTCCTGTCTTTTTGTTGAATCCGTGCAAAAATTTCCATCATTTCCATCCAAACTACCACACGAGTTACCTGCTGAAGAAGTCATATTTGTTTCATTTATTTTGAAGCTGACCCTCACTGGCTTCATGGGATGGCTGTTAGCACTTAACCTTTGAAGAGATGGTGAATAATCTACCACTGTTCATCATCTTTACACCACTCATTGTTTTACAGACCTCTGTTATATTGCTTGTCGTGCATCCTAATTTGTAACACCGGTGCTGTCCCATGGCAAAGAGAAGACTTACCTGGGTGACATCTCCAGACAATACCTTTCTCTGAAGCCTCGGGACATTGAAGGGCAAGGACACTTGGGGTTGTTGTCCAGCCCACCCGAGGGGAGATGCTGAAAGCCCAACTTTCACAAAATATCTTGTGCAGTTTCGTGCACCTGATGATAAACAGCCTCTCTGTCCCTTAGAGCTGTGTTGAAATCAGGAAGAGTTTCAAACGTTCCTTATGGGAATATATACCTGTGCTGAGATGCAGGGAGAGGGGATAGTGTGACCAAGGCGTTTCCTCTGGGATGGTGGGAGGCAGCCTCAGACACACACTCAGAACTGCCCTTCCTGTTCTTTTCAGAGATCAGCCAGCCTGGCTGAGACCACTTAGCGATGATAAAACAAAAGCTTCTGCTTGATGGGACGCTCTCCTTGTTTCTGATTGTGGCCTGTGAAGCTCAGCAGCTCCGGAGGAGTCATGTTGCTGCAAGTTCTGGTCCTCTGTGTGAGAAGGAAGCAAAGTCCTGGGGAAACATTTTCAGCAGTGAGCATCTGGATGCATGGATCTGTTCTCTCATCGGTTCGTTCATGGTGGGGCTGAGCGGGGTCTTCCCTTTGCTGGTGATCCCATTTGAGACGGGTGCTGCTCTGCGGTCAGAAGGTAAGCCTGCTACTTTCATTAGCCTTTCTGAAGCCAAAAGTTCTGGGCTGTGGCTGAATGGCACAGTGATGGAACAGGACCTTGTCACAGAAATACTGCCCTCTAAAATAGGCAGTCTGTTGTTTAGTCCATATCTGCCCATTTGATGGGGAGTCCTTGGAAAAATGCAAGCCCTGGGTGGAGCTTGTACAAAGGGTATTGTTTGATTTGCCTCTTGCATGGTACAGGACCCTCCCACACCCTACTATTCCAGTCAGGTGGTGCAAGGGCTCTTTCTTCCACTCCAGCTATTTGTTTTCTTCTCTCTCTTTTGAAAGCTTGCTTTGCACATGCTTCCAGTTTAGGTCTCTTTGTGCAGAGTCTCAGCTGGAGATGTTTTGGCTCCTGAGTTGTGATCTGTTTTTGTGTTTTGTGGTGTTTGCTTTTTTCAGCTGGATCACATCGTTTGAAGCAGTTGTTGAGTTTTGCAATTGGTGGGCTACTGGGGAATGTGTTTCTGCACCTGCTTCCTGAAGCCTGGGCCTACACGTGTAGTGCAACAACAGGTATGAAGGCTTTTACATGCCTAGAAGCAGTCCACGCTGTGCCCTCTGCTGCAGTTTTTGAGTCTGTTCCATCTTGAAAACAGAAGACCAGCCAGGCTGGGTCAGCTCCAAAACTGGTCTAGGCTGGTATACTCTTTCAAACAACATATACAAGTAAATGCCATGGGAAGGATATGGGAACAATGAACACACATGTGGTACTTCATCTTTGTAGTCTGCAGTCCTCCAACAGATTATGAGTTTCTTCATGTTTAGTAACTTGCAATGGATTTCTTGTCTATCAGCTTTTCTTGCCTTGCCTTGGACTCTTGTAGACCTCTGTTGATTTCCCATTGCCCTTTCTGCAAGGAAAGGGAATACTACTTTAACGTGATGGGAAGTTGTGAATGTGTGCGTGGTCTGGTACGAGAACATGTGCACCATCTCAGGTGGGGATTCTTCCCCATCGGATGCATCTTGTTTATAAACTGTCCCTGTAACAGTGTCATTCCTAGAGCCTCTTTCTTGGGCCTAACAGAAGCCCCTCTGCCTGGTACTTTGATCTCTGGGAGCCCAAATGTTTTGCCTTCTCAGTCTTTGCTGAAGTAGTAGTCATGGAAGATTGTCCATAGAGTCATGAGTGATGGGGGTGGGGAGGCAGGGGGAGAAAAATGAAATGCAGGTGATGGAAACCTGTGTTCTTCTGTGAACTTAACACTGTTTGAACTGGGATAGAGCTTGTGGTATTTGTGTGGCTCCTTCACCCTTCAGGTGGCCAGGGTTGTTGAAACCTTAACCTCTGCTTCAGCAAGCTGGTAGCATAGAAGTCAAGTGCTGCTGAATCCCATCTGTTGAGAAACCAAGAAATCACTTCCCCACTGAAAATGTGTGAGAGAGAAAAGGATGACTTTGGTTTTCCACACTTCCTTGCACCTGTGTCCTGGGTTTTCAAATCTGCTGGGGCTTTGGTCCTCTTCTTCCTCATGGCTCTAGCACTGCCAGCAGAACCTGCTGTCTTTTTTTTTTTTCCCCTTTCCACAGTGGTTCCCAAATGACATCCTTCCTGCTCCAGCTTGTTTGTTTCTGCCAGACAGTGCTGAAGCATAAAGAAACCTCGATACATAAAGGTTTCCTTGACCCATGTAAGCCCCATTACAGAGTCGTTCTGTTCTGCTGCAGTGCAATCCCCATGTCTGCAGCTGCACTGAATGGGTGATTATCTCACAAGCTTGGCTGTAATTGAAAAGAAAGTTTATGGCTTTGGGCTTAATAACTTGCCCAGGTGCAGCAGAAAGGGGAAGGTGAGTCTGAAGCTCTGCTCCTGGCAGATTTCATGTCAGGGTTTGTTGCTCAGTAGATACAGCTGCAGGATTTTTTGTGGTTATAATCTTCACTTGCCTCTGGAGCCCGGGGAAATTCCAGGTGTTGGCAGGAAATATTCTGGATTGTGCTATGGTAGCAAAAGGGCTGGGGGCTCTCACTCTGAGTGTGTTGAGATGAGTTAGTTGATCTGTTAGTTCAAGAAGGAGCAAGTGAAACTAATTTACTTTGAGATGTGTTTGCTTCTTATTCCTCAGGAGGTGTTTCCATTGTCCTTTCTTGGTTTTTGTCTTGCAACTGCCGATTACACTGCCTGAGGTGGGGGTGGGTTCACGTGAGAAACACTGTGTACTTGATAATGACATGAAGATGTCTCTCTTGTGCCTCAGGGGAAGGGCAGAGCTTTCATCAGCAGAAGCTTCTGGGTCTCTGGGTGATCATTGGTTTCCTGACCTTCCTGGTGCTAGAGAAGATCTTCCTCGAGAAAGAAGAGGAGTGCCCTGGGGCGGTAAGTAATCAGCTAGAGGGGAAGAAGCGATGTTATCTTTGGAACATGGTACTAAACACCTCATCTGCCCTATCTGACAGGCTCAACAAACAGTCCTGGAGCTGTGAGTAGCTTCTCCATAGCCTTTGGGCGATTTTTGCCACTTCTTTAGCCTGGGGCTCTAGAGAAATGTGTTTCATCTTCAGGCTTTGGTTTTGTGGTTTTAGCTGAGATTTCTCGCCTCTGGCCTGGTTTTGTTCTTGATGTGGTATGTGTAAAAGAGAGCTCTGCTGTTATGGGGCCCTCAGACCAGGAGCAGTCTGCAGGTGAGACTTCTGCTCAAGTAAGCTTTGAGGGGTGGCAGCTTGCTGATGCATGATCCACTGAGCCATCATCACTCACTCTTCTTGGGTATGGCCTCGACCAGGCATTTATTTGGGTAACTTTATGCAGTAGGAGGAGTTTATGGTTGAGCAGGTAATATTAAGTAAAGGTTCAGAGGGGAGTCACCCATATGCAAAGGGGCAATGCAGGCAGAGGTCCCAGAAGGTAACTCCATGGTAGAGGAGAACAGCTAGTCCTCAAACATCTGCACAACTCCTATAGACCGTTTGGTCCTTGCTGTGCTATTGTTTTTTGAGACAGAACTGCAGGTCACGCGCTGCGTAAAAGCTGAGTCAGCGTGACACTTTAAAGTCTGAAAGAAACTTAATCTTCTCATTTACAGAGAGACCAAAGTCAGAGATGAACATTTTGTTGTTTGAAAGGTGACAATTCCAGCTATAGAATAATTCTCTAGACTGATTTATTCTGGTGCTCTGAGGAGAGCAAGGCTCTTTCCCCGTCTCCCCATGTCAGATGGATTTTATTTCTCTGAGCAGCAGTGACACGCTCAGTCCTTCATCTTTCCAGTGGAACCTGGCTCATACCAACAGGGCATGACTCTAGTTCCTCCTCTCTCTACTTTCCTTCTCTTGGTGACTGGGGAAGTCTTTGTCACAATGCTCTGTGAAACGTGTCTCATTTCTGGTAGTTGGCCTTATTAAACTGATGATTTGCATTGTAAGGATTAAGGGTAAAGATTGTATTCCTGACCCTGATTTGTGCTCATTCATCACTGACAAAAAGGCAGTGACAAGTTGTTTTCCCCTAAATTAGGGCTTTGATTCTAAAGCACCAGCTGGCAAGATTCCCAATGGAAGCGGCTACCCCCAGCCG
This sequence comes from Todiramphus chloris collaris, assembly GCA_025345505.1. Lineage (NCBI taxonomy): Eukaryota > Metazoa > Chordata > Aves > Coraciiformes > Alcedinidae > Todiramphus > Todiramphus chloris. The sequence goes on along the minus strand of JANVCC010000076.1, from coordinate 9,882,361 downwards.
AAGGTGGCAGGCCAGTCCCAAAGAGCAGGAACAGGTTCAGCGCAGTGTAACGGTTCCTCTCTCCAGGCGTGTCCAACAGACAGCAGAATCAAGGTAAGACACCCACAAACTGACCTTCACATCTTATGTTTTTTGAGTACGTATCTTAAAATTCAGTCATGAGGATGAGTTGTCTGTGGAAAGAACTGTGCTGGAGTGGGGAACTTGGTGCTTGAGCGAGTTGTGCTTAATTTAGCTCTGTCACAGTGTTTGTCCAGGTCATAGCAGGAAGGAAGTAGCAGACTTAGGGAAAATCTGCACTGCAGCTTATGCAAAAGGGGCGAAGTCACTGTTGTGAAGGCATAAGTCTAATGATGTGTGTTTTGGCTGAATCTTTAGACCAAAGTACAATACTTTCACATTTCTGTATCTTAAAGCCATTATATCTTTATTCGTTTCAATTTTTGTGCCATGATTCCTCTGTTCACTAGTGCCTGTGTTATACTAAATGTGGGCTGCACACTTGCTTTTAAGGCACCTTTCGTAAACATTTTGACAGTTGAAGCTATCCACTGTAAAACTTTAGAAGTTCAGTTTCTTAAATAAGCAGGTTATTTGCTGCCAAAAAAGGACTTTTTGTCCACGTCTGACTCTAAATCTCTATTTCCCATCACTTCCTTTACACTAGACCTCATCTGACCCAACTGTGTGACTATTCGGGGAGATAAATGGGCAAAGAACTTTTTTCTTTTTTTTTTTTTTTTTCTTCTCCCACCCATAGGTTTATTTTTCTTCTAACTTCTTCAGTCAGTTTGGCATCTAGATGGGCACCCTGAAGTGCTGGGGTAAGGGAGAACAGCAAGCTCATGTGACTGGAGATGGAGGAGGGAAAAGGAGTACTGTACCAGGGACAGCAACTGACCTTGAGACTGGCTTTTATTTCTGCTTTATGTTGCTATCTTTGCACTGCAGAAACCCTTTTCTGGGTGAATGTTACAAGCAAGAGTGTAAACGATGGCTCTGGTGAAGGAGTGCCTATAATTTGCGTTTAAAACCCATAAAAGTGTGCAAGATTGTAGGAGAGTAGCTATGAACAGAAAGTGTGGTTGCGTGGACTAGCCCGAATGTGGATGTGTGGTCAGTCAGAGACTATTCAGTTTTTCTATTTTTAAATCTGTTTTGCTGTGAGTTTATAGCTCTTACTACACGGTATGAAGGATACGCTGAGGTCACTGGGTATTATTTTTTATAACTGTCATATCTGTGCAGTCTGTACAGGACAAATGGCAAGGTGCTGCGTTGATGTTTCTAGAGGTGATAGTTGTGAAGAAACCAGTGTTACTGGGTTATGAAACATTTGCACCATTGTTTTAGAAAGGTTTATAGAAGAAACTAGGGACTTAGGGGATGGTGAGTCTACCACTCATTTCAAGTAGAAATGAAACCAATGGCGGGGGGGGGGGTGGACACAATTGCTCAGGGTGTGGTCCTAATGTAGAAAATCATAATGTAATTAATGCTATTTGGTAGGATCTTATAGAAGATAAATTCTTGTAAACTAGACGTTTTTTCTCTGCCTTTTATTTGGCCAGAAGATTGATAATGGTAATGATGCCAACAAACACATACAACATAACTTTCTCCCACATCCTAATAAATCTAGTACTGCATTAAATCAACTTTTCCAACATTGGCTGTATTAATAAATCAGTTATTCTGTATTATCAACAGGAATTGGATTAATGCAGCTCCCCTCAAATCTGTTCACTGGTGGTTTATGGTTTTTCTAAGTGATTATTCATAAAGACAATATATCTTCACATTTGCAGACAGTACTATATTACTTACAACTTCGCAAGGTCAGCACAGATAAACTGAGTAACTGCTTCTAAAGAGCTGAATGTTTAACATGGTTTGGTACGTGCAAATATTAAGGAATAGATTAAGAGAGAACACAGATCATATTTACAAGACACAGTTAAGTCAGGGCCTCGGAAAAAGGTATGAGAATCACGGTAGGAAATTGTTTGAACACATTCTTCCCTTATGATCTACAGCCAGGAGGATGAGTGAGTGGGAAATAGTGTGTAAGAGAAGAGGCAAGTGTTCCCCTTTCTGTGTGACAGTATTGAAACTGACTTTTTTCCAGTAGCGTTATTCACGATATCCAAAATAGTAATGATTTCTAGAACGGTCAGCGAAGAGCTGAAATAGTTATTTTGGGTTTGCAGTACACCCTACAAGTGGTTTTCTTTAGTCTCTAGCTCTATAAACATGATGGATCAGGGGTGACTTTAAGTATAGAATACCTGTGTTCAGAGGTGTGACTGAATTTGGATAGTTAAAGCTATACCAAACAGTAGCAGGCTAGAAATCAAAGACAACTCTGTAACTGCAGGTAACTTGCCAGCTGATCAACTTACCTTAGAGATATAACAGATTCTTTGTCAATTGTGGGCTTTAGGGTGCAATTTAAGCTGCTTTCTACAAAGCACAGTATAGTTTAAGAAACAATGGGCTTCATGGGGAAATTGAGATTCTTCCCACTGTGTTATGTAGAAGGTCTAGACAACCCAGACATCCCTTCTAGCTTCAAAATCCTGACACATCTGTTCAGTATTACAGACTGTTGTTGATAAGCATGCAATAGAAAGTAATGAGTTAACATGTAGTTTTAACTTTCTACTTTCTGAGCATCAAATCAGAATATTTTAATAGTGTTTCTGATAAGGGGGAAGTTACCAAAACTGCCAAGATACTCTTGCATTGTTAGCCTGTTTCCTTAGGCAACAACATAAGCAATCATTCCATCTGTCTGTCCATCTGTTCTGCCCTTCATTTTCAATAACTTTTGAACCCATAATTAATTTTACTTGAGTTCAAGAGAGGATAGGAGTCTTGAGGGTAATAAAAATTTCTGTGAGTTCCATAAAAATCAGCAGGGCAGTAGAGGAGGAATGTAAACTACTGCCCTACAGGAAAAACTCTGACAGAACTGGGATGCTGTGGGGCAGGTCCCCTGTCTGGCAGAGCAGCAGGCGAGTCTCGCTGCCCTGGCCTTGTGCCTGCAGCGCAGGGTGAGGTGGGGACACATGGTGGAATGGTGTTGCTGGAGGTGAGCAAAGCCAAGAGAGGCAGCTATAGCAAGCTAGGTTTCTTTGGTTCTGTTACTTGCTCAGTAACTCTTTATTTTTTTTTTCAGTACACAAAAAGGGAAAGATACTGTTTAAACAAACAAACCAAGTCACCCTTCAGGGCTTAATGATTAGTAAGCTGTAATCGGTCATCCTTTGTCCCTGTATATTAGGACTTCTGCTCTTGAGCTGCTGCTGTAATAATTTGTCCTAGCTTGAAAACTGCGAGTGGGAGGGTTCCTTTGCACCCAGACATAGATCAGCTCTGTCCTGCACTGCAGCCTTTATTCCCTCAACAAGTAAAAACGTTGTAGAATACTTTTCCTTTGCTTATTCTTTCTTTTTCCCTGTGGCACGTGGGCTCCTTGCTGATTTGTAGAAGTATGTTTTATTGCACAGTGACATTAATTCTGAAACATGAATGCAAACACTTCATCTGGCTGTGCTCTTTATGAGCAATGAGAACACCCTATTAGGAATTCACAGAACGTGAATGTCAGAGGCTCATAACTGTCAAATCAACCCAGTTTATTTCTGAGCACTCCAAGGCTTTGCTTCTTTCCCTGACAGCTTTTTCCCAAGCCACTGACAAGAAAAAGTCATAATGTTTTAATCATGAAGTCTATTTTTTCCCTATACACTGGTATGGGAAAGCATTTTTGTGTAAAACTTCTGTGAATAATTACTACTACCCTATGGGGAAAAACGCAATCACATAAAATCCCAATGTGAAAAGGAGAAATTTCAGCCAATTACATTCGACTGAAAATGAGGAATGAGAAGTACAACTGCTGTGTTCATGGATCTGCTGCCTGCATTCATCCCTTTGTGTTCCCTTCCTTACAAAAACACGGAGGGAACTTCAGCATCTATTGTGGAGGTGTTGCTTAGGTTATTACTTAAATGTGATCCGTCGTTAGGCATTGCTTAATTCTTCATTTTTCGTATTTAATCATCAATGCATTTTTAAATGGTTAGAGCCTATAATGGTGTCTTGAGATTGTGCAGTAGAAGTGCCCTGCAGAAAGGTGGTGCTTTGGAGAGAAAGGCTTGACAAAAAGCCCTACCTGAGCTGTGGCATGCAGATGGTGGGGAAGAAAAGGTGCCCCAAGCAGAGTTTCTAACAAAACAGGGAAGAGCAGAAGATCAAAAAGGGCTTGTGAAACCCATCAGTGGTTGTGTTTATTCCAGATGAACTTTGGTATCTGATGCTGTGGTGAGTTAGGGGTTAATGTCTCACAGTTTCTTCATGCCCTGGATGCTACCCTGTATCTGGAGTTAATGTATGCCAGCATGCTTCTTGCAGTCCAGAGACAACCTGATGTGTTGGTGAACACCTGGTTTGAGGACAATTGAAACTGCAGTGCTGTATAGTGATCTGTGGTCTTGGGACACACATGCAGTAGTTTCTGTTAAATCTGGTGGGGGAAAAAAATAACAACAAAACGTAATGAAAACAAACACACACAAACCTGTGAGCAAAAGAGGTGGTACCCTCATAAATCACTTCTGGTCAAATACTCAGAATTTGCCTGGAGATGACCACGGTTAGCATGATAAGGAAGTCTAATGGACTTCTGAGGACAGAAGCTGCTTTACGTTTGTAAGAAATGTATTTATATGCAAATGCATATACATGCCATCTAGTAGGTGGTTTTTTGGTGACTGTCATCACAATCTCCTCTTTTTATTCTTTGTTAAGGGAAAGCAAACCCACAAGCACAAGCTTTTTTAGTACAACGTTTGAAGGTTAGTTAAAAAAAGCAATTTCAAACAGCATTTGTTCTGTTGCATTGTTCTTGCCAGCTTTTCAAGAGATATTTAACAGTTGGATATTAAAGTACATGAGTTGAAGAGATAAGTCAGTTGGATATTAAAGTACATGACTAGAAAAAAAAGTTCAGGTCATATTTTTAAGCCAGTCACCTGTGTAAATTAGTCAGTGTTACCTAAAATTGGTTCAATTTAGAATCAGATACATTCTTACATTTTGGTTTTCTTCTTTTTCCTTTCTCATTTTCCATTTTTGGAGCTCTTTGTCCTTTGCATAAGATGATTGTTGTAATCTGAGACAACACATGCATACCCTAAGTCTTAATTTACTACTTGAGTGCTGACATGGTTTAAGATCTTCAACAGAAGTTCCATGCCCTGACCTTTTCCCATCTGACCGTGACTCTGTATAACCTGTGTCTTAAGTCTGTTTTATCTTTTTTATGTCTCTTCCTTTATCAGAGGCTCTTCCTTCTCTTTGCAGATTAGTGGATACCTCAATCTGCTGGCAAATACCATTGATAACTTCACACATGGCCTGGCAGTGGCAGCCAGCTTCTTGGTTAGCAGAAAGGTAATGCTTCTGTCACCATCTGTGTGCTGAACTGGAGAGGTCTGTTCTAAAGTGTGATGCAACATGCAAAAAAACATCCAGAGATAGAAGGAATTCCTTCCTATTTTCTGGAAGTTTCTGAGAAAATGGAGACTACAGTAAAAAGCAACTCTGTCTTGACCCTCTGATGCAGAGCTGCTTCAGTCTGGGGATATGTATGTTAGTCATTTGTACTGGCATTAGGGGAAGGGTTGGCTCACCTCCCCTTTTGTCAAATAGTTCTGAGCTCTGAGTAACACATCCTAACTTGGAGACGGGATCTTGACATGCTGATGAAAGTCTCAGCTCTCGGAGTTGGGGCACTCTTTCCTAATCACCTTCTCTGCTCTGCTGTAGGTTGGGTTCCTAACCACAATGGCCATTCTCCTGCATGAAATTCCACACGAGGTGAGAGAGCTTTGTGTCCTGACATTATGAGGGATTACGAGGGTGCTTCATCTACTGAGAAGATGACAGGGTCTCGTTAATGTTGTCCTTTCCCTTTGAAAGCTGCTCCTTCTGGGAGACTGGCAACGTGGAAATCTCGAAAGAGTCTTGAAGTGCTGGTCTTGTTATGGGTGGCCTTTGTAACTGAGAATGTTCATATGGGTTAACTGTCATCTCTTGCTTTTCTTAGGTTGGAGACTTTGCAATCCTACTTCGGGCTGGCTTTGACCGCTGGAGTGCAGCCAAGATGCAGCTTTCCACAGCTCTGGGGGGGATTCTGGGAGCCTGCTTTGCAATATGTGCTCAGTCACCAAAAGGAGCAGGTAAGGCTCCCTGGTACTTCTGTAGGAGTAGGAGGGGCACCCTGTCATCCCCCTGTGTGTATCTTTTTTTCTTCTCTGTTCTCTCCCATGGCTTTGTCTCAGTAATAACAAAAGCTTTCTGTATCTGTGCAGGGGAAACAGTAGCCTGGATCCTCCCCTTCACATCTGGAGGATTTCTGTATATTGCCTTGGTAAATGTTGTGCCTGATCTCCTGGAGGAAAAGAATCCTTGGTAGGTGCTCCCTTCTGTATTGTGCCAGCAGTTCTTGCTGCCAAGGAGCAGGGATATAACCCTTCCCCATACCTGTCTGGGAGCACGTGAATGCCAGCCTTTCAGATCCCATGGGCAAGGCTGGAATCTGGACAAACTACTGTGCTATCTGCTGCCTTTATGGGACTACAGAGACCCTGTAAAACATAGAACCTTCAGCTGGGTCAGTCCCAAAGATAGTGGTATGTGGTAGCACAGAATGTAGCATGGCCAGCTAGAGCAGGTTGTTCAGAAACATGTCCAGTAAGTTGACCCATTCCTCTGTCTGGTCAGCTTCTGGCATGTACTGGTTTAGCAACTGTCTGAACCCCATAGAGGTGTGCATATCTGATAACCACATGTGAGCCTATCCTTCACGTGCTTCTCTCATTCGTTTTTGACCCTATCCATCATTTTCAGCTTCTGCAATCTTTGGCAGCAAGTTTGCACAGTTTGACTGCACTGTGTTAAATGATGTTAAATTGCTTACTAACTTTGATCGGATGTCTCTGTTGCTGTGTGACTAGAAAAAATAGTTTTCTTGTCTTTATTGCTCAGCTTTTGATAGTCTGTGATTCTATCCCACCTCAATCATCCCTGTTCTGCACTGGTGTATATGTTCTGGTATATTTGGCTTCCCATCATCTGTAGTAGTCTAGTTTCCTGCAGTCTGACTAAGGCTGTATGTAGCAGGTGCAAATCCAGCTGTACCACAGTAAAGGCTGTCTCAGCTCTGCTGGCCAAAATGCCTCTAAGCATTCCCTCCTATTTCAGTTGTAAGGAAACGGGTAATTTTCAATAGTTTAAATAAGAAGCCTTGCCTCACCTAGTTCATTTTGACTGAAACAGTTCAGGAATTGCTCAGAAAACAGCTCCGCAATTGTATCTGAGGCAGCAGGAACTTTAGGTGGAGAAATGTTAATGACCAGTTGGGAGCTTGCTTTTGGGTTGGTAACTTCTTGTGCAGCAGAGCTGTTGGCAGAGAATGCAGAGTTGGTAGGTACATAGTTGCTTCAATCCAGCACAAGCCTGAGAGAGATGCTGCTAAAAGAATGTCAAGATTGATCAGCTTCTATTTTTTATTTTTGTAACTGTAGTTGTTAGCTGGGTGAGGTCCCTAAAGCACTGGTGAACATGCTGCAGAGGTGCTGGCTCTCTTGTGAGAGGGCAGAATGGAGTACGGATGTGGGTAGCTACCCAACCAAATCAGCTTAAATTGATTTTGAAGGCTGGAAGTTGGGCCTTGCTGCTGAGTGAAACAAATACCTGTCAGTTTATAAACAACTTCTCTGCTCGGGGTGCTGGGAGAGTCTTCTCCGCTGTCTTAGTGACTTCATAGAGCTGTTCTCCTTGTGGTAGATTTGGAAGGGCAAAGAACAAACTATTCATGAGCTTCTACACTGTTGCCTATTGGGATTTGTCTATGGCTCCTCCTAATTTTGCTGTTTCTTTCCCAGGAACTCCCTGCAGCAAATTCTGCTCCTGTGTACAGGCATTACAGTCATGGTGCTACTCTCGCTCACAACTGAGTGACCTCTGCGCAGACCTCATGATGCCTCCCAGAGCCACCACCGTGACTCTGAGCTGTTATAAAGCAATAAGGAACACTAAAGTTACTTCCTGTGTGTGTGCGTGCAGGTCTGGCTGCTAGTATGAGATGCAGGTGAGAAAGAGGTCCGGGTGTGCAGGACTTCATTCCCTGGCTCTCCTATCCCTGTTCTGCTAAAATCCACACATCAGGGCTTCTGTTTTGTTTGGGGTTTTTTTTTTTGTTTTGTTTTTGTTTTTAATTTTTTTATGGAGCAAAAGATACAGTGAGCAGAAATGAACTGAACGACTGCTCAACAGTGAATGGACAATGTTTCATTTGGTTCATTTTGATGAAACGGCACCTCCCAAGCTCTTGTGTGGAAAAACAACAGAGATGATTCCTGTAGCTGATGAAGAGGAAAGACTTTTCTTGCCACTCTAAGGGCCGAATGCAGAACAGGGATGACAAAGCAACAATAAACTAACAGCTTTACCGGAATTCCCTGCCCATGAGAAGTTAACGGTGCTATGAGGTAGAGGGGAAAGGACGTTTTCCAACTTATCTCCAGCTTTTCATTGACATCACTTGTTCCTAGAGGTAGCATTAGCCTCAGCAGTCCCACCTCTTTGGTCTGTTTTTTATTTATGTTGAAATCGAGCCGGAAGCTTGAGGCACTTTAGAATAGGTCACTACAATTAAATGGGTCAGCTTGGAGGTGACTTGCACCAGCTCCAACCACTCCAGCTGGCAGCACAGCCTGACTCTATCTGAAAAAAGGTCAGTGAGTGCTTCTGTTGCTGTACTACCAGCTCACCTGAATCTGGAAGGAAAGCCACGTAGCTGTTGTGACTGAGCTCCCTCCTTAAAACCATTAGCTGAACATGGCTCTGAGACCACTCTTGAGACCTGACTCGCCCACCTTCTGCCCCACACCGCTTTCTGGAGGTGCAGCAGGTTAGCTCTGCCCAGCATGCTACAGCAGTCCTAGACTGCCATGGCAGAGGTCTGGGCAATAGTTGAGCACTACAGCCTGAGCAGCAGCAAATTAACCCCACGTTAGCTTTTCCTGTGTTCAGTGTAGACTATTTAAGAGCGTGCGATAACCAAAAATGTAGATGGGAGCCTGTTACCAGGCTTGTTACCTCCCAGTGGAGTTAGTCTGCTGGGGATGAATACTGACGGCCCTTAAAGGAAGGGTCACAGCAGCAAGGAATATTGGAGGGAGGGTGAAATGGGAAGGGTGCAACTGCTGGTGAAAAAGATTTAAAAAATGTGTCTAGAAAAACTGTGTGCGAAGTAACCAGAGAAGGGGATATGAAAGGGTGACAATACATACATTTTAGGAGGAGTTTTCTGTTGTGTGACGCTTGAGATCAAATTTTGGCAATTGGAGACCAATAAATGACAGTTCTAGTGCTTTCCTGCATCCCACCCCATGGGTCTGATCAGGCCTTCATTCCACAGGGATGTTTCGTTACCACACAGATGTGCAGTTACTAGACCATCCCTTCTGCAGAGCTTATCCTTGCTTTGCTTAAATTTGTTGAAAAATGAGTCTAATTGAACTAGCAGAGTCACTGAACACAAAACAGGTGCCACAGTGTGAATTGCACTAATTTGTCTCTGTTAAAGCTTTTGTAAATGAGCACAACTGTTGTGTCTGCACAGGGCCTTATCAAGAGCGCTCCTCCATTGAGAGGGCAATTCAGGTTGGAGCAACGAGGCAGGTGTGCTGCCCACAGCAGAAGCATTTATTTCCCTAAGAGATTCCTGAACTGTTGACACAGTTCTTTTTTTATGACAGCTCTTGTCCTACTTTCCAGAGAGTGCTGGAGAGCCTTGTGCTTGCAGTTTCTCTCTGCCCAGGAGCCACTGTCTGAAATTTTTTTCAGGTTTCCTTACCCCAGGCTTTCATCAGTAACGTGTTTAATGCAACAATGAGGGAGGCTCAATGCAAATTTTTATTCCTCTTTACACAGTCTCCTTCCTTTTGCCACCTACTCCCTCTCATCCAATTGTCACGAAATCTGAAGGTAGCATCCACTTCATCCACTTCCTGCTTTCCTGGAAGGAGGATGGAATTCATCTGATTAGCCTGCAGGGAGCGGGGGAGTGTGCTAAGCCTCTAGTTTGAGCTTTGGTGTTCCCCCCCCCACACACACACACTCTTCCCCAGCCAGGAACGCAGGTGAGTGGGCTCAGTAGTGGTGCTCTGGAGGAAGCAGGTTTGCAAAGAAGGATGTGCCTGCTGTTTCTCAAGATGCCTTCCTCAAAATAAGGCTGGCATTTAAGTTGAGGCAGTGCCAGGTGAGTGCCTGGGAGTTGTCATTGTTGCATCAGCACCGAGCCTAGCCAAGACTGAAAACCGCAGTCAGGATTTCGTGCTTGGCGTTCGGGAACGCAAAGCGGATGATGACACCGAGGAAAGAATTTCGGAGTTGTTTTTCTTGGCTGCCACCACAGGCCTGGACAGTCTGCAGTTCTTGGGAAGATACCCTGGCAGGAGGTAGCACAGGGCTTGTTGGAGGGAGGGGCTTGTTAGTTTTCCACTCTGTCAGTCCTGGGGCTGAGTATGGAGAGCCTTGGGAGGAGATTAAGAGTCACTCCACCGCATTTGTCACTTTTGGAAATGCAGAGAGAATTGTATTTTCTAGCTCTATTTTTTTTCAGCTGCTCTTATGCATTTTCCCCCTTCATCTATATTGGTCTGCTCTGCGTGGGGACAATAGAGATGAAATAAATGGTTTTCCATGTGGATTTGTGTTTTGTTTGTTTCTGTTTTTTGTTTGTTGAAACTACTTCTTTGAATTAGAAGTGAAACTCAAATTTCATTTGGAGACCAGTATTTCAGAATTAGTCTAGAGCTCTCTATTGCCCTCCTTTTTACTCCTCAGACTTTCACAATTTAAAGAAACTGTTCTAAGCCAGTTTCCTGTTCCTGCTGCCATGGCACTGTGGACCAGAAGGGGTGTGGTCTGATCATAATTCTTGGCTACTGGTCTGGATTCCCTGAAAATTGTCACCAAGTGAGTGCCTCCTCTTTCAGGGAAGGGTTTGCATGGTAATGGACTCTCCAGAGAGTTTTGCAACCGTACTTGGTTGTGTTCAGTTATTTAATCTAAAAAAACTCAAACCCCATTCTGGTATAAATTAACACTAAGCTGGATACCTGCCATGTGGGACAAAAGCACCCTCATCAAACATCATATGTAGGAATTGCCTAGAAAGGACTACAGCGATTTTTCTCTAGCCTTGAAAACTACAGGTTCAGAGCAGGTCTTACTCCACTCTTCACGGGAAAGATGTTCAGCCTATAAATATGGAATGGTAGTATGTGGCTCTCGGTCTGTAGCAAAGGAAAACCATAACCCGAGAGCTGGAAGAAGAGGAAGGTGGATAGGTGATTGAGGGCACAACCTCACGCTCTGGAGACTTTACCAGCAGCCTCTGTCCCTGGCTTCACCATGCAGTGCTCTTTGACTGTGCTGGTACCTTGCCTGGGGGGCTGGCATGTGACCCTCAATCATCCCTTTTTCCTACTCAGAAATAATCAGAAATAACGGGCATTAATCAGGCTCCACAAAGAGTGGCTGTGGCACAATTGCAGTAGCATAGGGGGGAAGGAGAAAAATGGGAAGGAGCCTCATACAGGGGAACTTTTGAAGGTGATGGTCTTGCTGAAGCCCGTCTTCTGAAACTAACCTGAAGAACTGATGTAGAGAGTAGGGTGATGTAAGGGGATTGCAGATTTAGGAAACGTATTTGGGTCTTTACAGGAAAGAGCTGATAAAATTGTAGGATTTTTTTGATGTTACCCCTAGAGCAGTGATGGTATTTGAAAATTATTTTTCATTCTTGACGTGGAAGACTTAATTTAGCTGGTATGTGTAAGAAAATTCTTTTGACAGCAGCCCTTTCACTTTGTCTGCCTTGAAGGCACTAATGTGCAGATGCATGGATGGTAATCCCATCTGTCCAGTGCAAACTGCTGAAGAGGATCGCGCTGAAATGTGGTTGAAACAAGCTTTGTCTGTGGCTGCTGCATGTTTTCCCCCAGGCACAGGGCTCTGGGGAGAGCTTCTCTCTTCTGGGCAGGGTCCCGGGGGAGGACGTTTAGGTTGTGCTTGGTGTCGCCAAGAGAGCCAAGCGCCAAGGCGGGGGTGAAGAATCTGAATCTCCTACAGTTGAACAGTTGCTACTGGGAAAAAAAGTACTTGTAAGATAGTAAGCTATGGATTTTAAAACTGCACATTAAACTTGTAATTTTGACTTAACGTAGCGCTAGGTCATTGTAGCTGGAGCCCCTAATAAAAAAGATGATGCCCTAACAATGGGCCTTGGGGACTGTTAGTGCTGCAAGGGGAGGAGACCTGGAGAACAAGCAGGATCAAAAGGGGTTTTGTGCCCTTGGAACGGTTGCATTTAACTAAGGGCTTGGATTTAGCCTGCTTCCCGTTGCACAAAATGGGTTGATGTTTTCCTGCTCTTCAGGCCTTATTTTCTGTTAACTGATACCGGAGGTGGAGGAGAAATCCTGATCACCGTGCCCGCAACCGCTGTTGCGAGCGGTGCCTGGATTTCCGTCCGTGTCTAAAACCCGCTTGATCCCGCGGCGTCTCCCCGAGAGCGGGACGGGGCTCTGCCCCGCGGCTCCGGCGGGCAGCGCTGGCGCGGGGGGCGGGGGCCGCCCGCACCTTCCCCCGGTCACCCCCCGGTAGCTGCCGCTGCTACCGGCCGGCCCAGGGCCCCCGCTCTGCGCCGGGACGCTTCCCTGCCCCGGTAAACAGGGCGGCTGCGCCGGTTACCGCGGTCGCTGCCCCCGGGAGGCGGCGAGCGGCCCCGGGTTCCCCTCAGGGACCGGCCCTGGAGCGCCTTGGCCGAGCCCGCACCGGGGCCCGGCGTCGGGGAGCCGGGGGCGCTGGCCCCGTTTCGCTTCCGGGGGCGGCGCGGCGAGCGGAGGCCCCCAGCCGGGCTGCAGGGGAAGCGCCCGCCCCTGTCGCCCCCGGCGCGATAAGATGGCGGCTGCGGCTCAGGCGCTGAGCGGCTCCGGTCTGCTCCTGGCCGCCGCCGCCCTCGCCCTGCTGGCCGTGGCCATCGGCACCGACTCCTGGTACGAGACAGACGCGCGGCGGCACCGCGAGCGCTGCCGCGGCTTCGGCCACAAGCGCAGCGACCCGCCCGGCTCCATGTCGGCGCCCAGCTCGCACCTGCCGCTTCGCGCCCGGCCCCCCCGGGCCCTGCTTCCCGGGCGGCCCCCGGCCCCCGCCCCGGCCGCCGCCGCCGCCGCTCTGGACTCGCACTGCGGCCGCCGCTTCAACTCCACCGTCTCGGGGCTCTGGAGGCGCTGCCACCGCGCGGGCTACGAGCCGGACAGCGAGGAGCTCATCCGGAAAGGTGCGGCGGGGAGGTGGAGACGGCCCCGGCCCCGGCCCCGGCCCCGGCCCCGGCGGGGAAGCTGTGGGGCCCGCCGCTGTCCGCGGTGCTGAGCGCGGAGCCGGAGCGGCCCCTGTTCTGCGGGCGGGGTGGCGGCTGCCGCGGCGTGAAGCGGCTGGCGGGAGGGCGCTGCTGCAGCCCCGCACGGCCCCCGTGGGGGGTCCCTGGCGGGCGGGAAGCGGCGAGCGAGTACCTGGCACGATCCCGGGGCCTTGTGCGGTCTGCTTGTGCCGCCCGGTCTGCTTAAACCGCTGCCGTGCCGGGTGGGACCGGGGCCGCGGAGAGCCCCTTCGGTGACCCGGGATGGGAGCACGGTCTCAGTGGGCATTCTCCTAACCCTGACACCTCCTCGTTACCGAGCACTGAGAAACGCATGTTGTTTATTGCTCCGTGAGGTTTGCAGCCAGGGGAAGGGGACCTGTTGTTCTTGTTCTGGCTTGGAGGAGTTCTGCTCACGGTGGTGGATTGACGGGCCTTTGTGGGGGCATATGTCACTCAGGGGCTCCAGGGGTGACAGCAGAGAAAGCTGTGGGTCTTCCACCGTTGTGGTGCACGGTACAAAGCCAAGCAGTTCACAATAAAATTCCAGGACTGGATTGTACAAATAAATGTAGTGGGCTGACCCATTAAGTCAAAATAAGTGATACATCAAACAAGGATAAGAAATGCCATGTATGATTACTAATAAATAACAGGACTTATTGTTCCAGAGAGTACATATTAGCACTGGGAGAGTAGGAGTTGGGAGAAGTGCTTCCATCGAGGCACAAAATGGAAATGCTATCTTAAGAAAGTGGGAGCAGCTCTTCAGCGTGGCTTCCAACTGTGACGCCAGCCCTGCACAGCAGATGATGGATAGACTGGCACTGTGAAGCTCAGCTCGTCTTTGTCCGTTCTTTCCAATTCACAGCAGTGACTCCGACTTTTAGAAACTCCAGTGCTCTGTGATTAGCTTCTTTACTTCATCTCTTAGGATCCATTTTATGCTTTTTTTTATTTTATTTTTTATTTCCACGTTGATCTCATTTCAGTAAAAGGCAGCTCATTGATTTCTTTCTATTAATTGTGCTTGTCATGTAAAATATTTGTCTGGTTTTGCTTCACATCAAGCCAAATTCTTTCAGCTCCCATGGAGGTTACCAAAGGCTGGGGGAAGGGAAGGAAAGAATCCTACTTTGGTCCTCAGTACTTCTGTTCCTGAGGTATTTTCCAAACACTGCAGTGGTCAGATGGAGAGGCTGGAGTCTGCATTCTGCATGCACGGGGGTTTTGCAGGGTGGTGAATGGTCTTCCTCAGGGTCTGCTGTGTGAAACTGCAGGGACTCTAAATCCTTCTGATTTCCTTTTTAATTCATCTGTTCTCATAAAAGACCTTTCCTTTCCCTACAAGCCATACTTCCGTCCCTCGTATTCTTTGCCTAATAGGTTTGCATGTGCTACTGTAAAGATTTATGCTTTATCTTAGAGGGAAATGATAAATATTAGTTCTTGCAGAGTCAGATCTTTAAATAGGTACAATACTCTTCTTCTCCCCTCCCCTGACCTGCTTTACTAGCAGCCTTTCCTTGTTCCTGCTGCATCTGTCTGTCTTCTGACAGCTGTGATGGATCAGCCTTTTCCATCTGCTGGTCAGGTGGGGCTGTGGCTGGTCCCTTCTCTCAAGCATGACACCAGGTCTGGGGCTTCCAAAAAGAAAAAAACAGGTGGTTTTTTTTTCCTAGGGGGAGCTGGAGATCTCTACTGTGCACCTCTGAAATCCTACTTGCTCCTCAATTTACAATAAGTTTTCAGCTAGCTCTGTGGTGATGTGTGATGCCTTCCCATATTCTTTGTATCCTCAAATTAGTGGGTTTTATAGGTTTTTAGTGACAGGAGGAAAGTGGTGTCTTGTTGTTTGGGGGGTTTTGTGTCTTTTTTTGTTGTTGCTGGGTTTTTTTGGTTGGTTTTATTTTTTGGTGACAGTCCTGTGGTAATTTTGGTTTGGCTTTATACTCTCTATTCTTCTGGTACCTCTGGTTTCTTTCCTTTCTGGATCTCTCTTGAATTCTGAATAGATGACTAAGTCCCTAAGTACCCTTATCCACTCGGATAATTCTAAATGCTGTTATTTAGACAATTCTAACTGCTATTAATATAAAGCAGTCCCATGGAAACTTTCATGCTTGAGCATTTCATCTGATGATGCCTATACATGGATACATTTATATGTCTGAAACGTATCTTTTTAAAAAATGTAAAATATATTCACTTCGTATCTTTAAAAGGCAAAAGCAGGAGTCAAAAAATGTAGTGCAAAACTGAGAGGTGGGAAATACAAGAGGGGAATGATGTGTGGGATTTTTCTTCAAGTGCAAAATCCCTGGTTTGGAACTATGAAAAAATAGATAGTTTTACTTAAAAAACACAATTAAGAAGGCAAAAGAAGAACCAATGTACAAACCAAATGGGCAAAATGGAGATTAGCAGTCGGTAATAGACAGCAGCCAAAGAACTGAAACATTTGGTGGGGAAGCAGAGGATCTGTGTGTGTAGAGAGCGGGTCTGTAAGAACTGGAGATCTATACATTGTCCTGTAGAGCCTGTGCTGTGGGGGTTGCACTCTGGGTAACTGATGCTGCCACAGCACCCGTGAGCAGTGAAGCCCTGCAGGGATTTGTTATGTGCCGTTTACTGGTCTTGCTCTCTATTCATACCAAAAAAAGAGTACTGCTTGCAAAGTGGTGACAGCAGGAAATTATTAATTAGGAAAGATCCATCCTAATAGCCTGCTTTGGATACCTGGCTGGGTTCATTTGAACAACATGTATTTTAACACCAGCAAACTGAAGGAATTAAAAAAGAAAAGGTTCATCACTGTTCATAAACTGGGGATTTTATTGCTTTTCAAGCCTGCTCTGAAAAGACTGGGGTGGTACTGGTATGCTTCACATATCAGGGGCAGAAGTGACTTCTTAGTAGCTTAATGTAGCTGAGAAAGTGAGAACCACTGGGTGCTTAAGCACATGAACACAACTGTGGCAGTAATGATGCCTTTGAGAAAGAAATGCTCAGTCCTGGTGTCTGTACTTTCCAAATGATGATAAATTGGAAGAGTTACAGGAATAACTGAGGTCTGTAGAGCATCTAGTGTAGTGGCATATTTAATAAACTCAGTGCCTGGTGTTTCATGGCTGTCGGTAGGTGTGACCTGTCAGGAAACAGGATCTGTAGGAGTTACCATGGTTGATTTACCAGATACCTTTGGGTGATGGTGTGGACACAGTGATCCCATAGCTGTGATGCTCTCCACAGTCCCGGGCAGAAATGGTAGGATATGCTAGGAGTTTCAGTCGGTACTTGATCCTGGGATGTGAGGGAAGAGAGAGCCAGGCTTCACGTGATAGCTCAGTGTGAGTTGCCCATGGCTGCTCCCTGGCCTTGCTCATTGTGGGAAGGAGACAGTCTCTCCCATCTGTGTGAGACCCAAACTGCTGCTCTAAGATATGACCAGACCCAGTAGCAGAACTGAAAATGAGAACCCATCCATTTCCTCCTTGTAACACTAACACATAGGCAGCACAGTGAAGAAACCCCACTTAATGCAAAGTTGGAGAGACACAAAAAACTAAACTGAGAGAAAGTCAAGGCATGCTGAGCCCAGGATTACAAATTGAAAGTGTTAGAGCAGACCTGGGTTTGGGTTTCCAGGTGTCTGGCAGTCCAGGGACATAGGGCCTGTGCTCTACCTGGGTATCTGGTAGTCCAGAAATTCTTTCTAGCCAACGTCCTCTGATCTTTCCTAGCCTTATGTTCAGTCAGGAGAAAGGACTTGTCCAGGGATGCTCACATGTAGTGTCCCAAGGGTGATGAGAGTACAGTATGGAAGGGGAACCTGTAAAGGAGAAAAAACCCACATTGAAGACCAGGTGTGAGAAACAGTGTTGTTGGCCATTGGAAGGCACAGGCACGTAGCTTGGCCGTGAAAGTGTCAGTGTGACACGGCCAGTTGCAGTTCAGTGCTTCTTATGTTTAACTTTTAATCAAGAAAATTGCATATGCAGTGCAACTTTCCTAGTGTTCTTTCAGTGCCCTAAGAAATGCTAGGATCGGGCTGTCCATGCGACCTCCTTCTCTGTACACATGCTTTATGGTAAGGTAATGACATGAGCACCTACTCCTCCTGTCCTCTGGTCTCAGTTTACTCCTGTGCCAAAAGACAACACTCATTCACTTGTTGTTCACCACACAGATCCATTCTAGTCGAGCCCTTGCCTGAAGGTGAGGATTTCAATATTGGCTGGCTTTCTTACGGTCTTTGTCTCAGCGTGTTGTAAATACAAGTGAAATGACTCTGCTAGCAGGTTTCTGCAAGGGAGGGCAGGATGATGTCCCTGGTTTATGGACTGCCATTTAAGGTGTGCAAGGGCTGAGGACAAAGCACTTACTGGAATACCTTTAAAATACCTTTGACTTCAACATAACTTTAAGGCAGCAGACCTCGTTTTGTGTTGTTTTGGGGTATTTTTTTTTCCCCTCTTTTTCTTGAATACTCAGAGAACAAAGTGTTCTATCATTTTAAATGCAGCCCCATGGAGTACCTGGCTATATTTGGGGACGTAGCATCTCTGCAAATCAGATTCGCTCAGAAACTGGGAAGCGTGACTGAGTGCAGATGCAAAATCTGGCTGCTGAGCATTGCTTGGGTGCGTGTCAGAATTTTCTGGGAGAAAGATTCAGCTGAGCAATCACTGTCACTGCTTCCCTGATCCCCTGACTCTCTTGCCTACCTGTTTCAGCTTTCCTAGGAGACCCACAGAGGGTGGCCTCCCTTGTTTTGCCTGTGGTGGCTCACACCAGAGCAGGGCCCGCCTCTGCTCTCAGAGGTTTGGAAATCTTGCTGGAAAAAATGGTTTGTGATGGTGTAATCAAAGGCTGTCACCAAGAACATGGATTAGGGGTCAGTGCTGAACATAAACCCTATAAATCTGCTAACCCTTGAGCTCTTTGTTTTGCAGACTTGCTGTTTTAATATAATTTTGTGCTACCTACATAAAATGAGCAGTTTGAATTCTGAGGAAGAAAAGATTAGGAGTAAAGCTTTTTAAATCGGAGGTAGAATGAATTGATATTTGAAAACTTATAAATAGCCAGTTTTGTATAAGAAGGCAGAGAGGTTTTACTTTTAGTCTACATGTAAACTCCTGTAGTAATACAGAACAAAGATTTTCTTGTGACATTTTAGCTGAGGGGTCCATAGCTTTGATCATAAGGGATGTGCGTCTCTAGTCTTTGATGTTTCTTTCATGGATTACGGAAGAGTAACCCGCGCTCTTATGCAAAACACTACTTCATATATAGTGCTTTTATAATCAGAATATGTTAGTGCACAGACCATACTTTCAATGCAGTGCATTGTAATCTAAAATCTGATGTCATTAGTTTGTACCACAGACATTTCTCAACAACACAGGTAAATCATGTCAGTGGTGAAACTGAAGTCAGCCAACAGTCACAGGTGAAGTTGACCGAGATACTGTGATGTGCTGTATATGGCCTAAGGTCTTCACCGAGAAGTTTGCAGAGCTTTCACCAATTAGCTGGCATCCTCTGTTCCTCTTCCTTTGCTGAGACAGCACTACCAACTTGTTCTGAGGTAGGGGCAAAGCAGGGAGAGGGCAAAGAAGGGCTGAAGGCGATGGGTGGCACCGCCGAGGGTGGGGACCCACTTGAAATGCTTTGCTGCTCAGAGGCTTTTGGAACTCTAGCTTTGAGTTTTCTTCTTCTGGGGAATGTTCTTTACAGATCTGCTTGGTCCACTCAGTAGCGTGTGTCACGGTCTTGTTAATGTGGGGGGATTCACATCACATTTCCCTCCCTGGCTTGATGGCTGGATCCGCTTGGGACTCTTCTGTGCAACTCCTCGTCTTGCGAAGTGAGGGCTTGCTCTTGGCAGGTCCTTGCAGTACAAGGTCAGTACAGTCCCAGTGAGCATTGTTAGAACAACATCATGTTGGCTTCCTGTGGCTGCTGGGGCAGCACAAGGCCCATTTCTTCTCCTGGTGTTTCTAGTGTCTTTTGCAAAATTGATCACCGTGTCTGCAGCTCCTGATAGTGACTGTTCACTGGATTAATTAGCTCACTGGCCAACTAACTGCGAATGGCTCTTCTGCCTCAGCATTCAAACAGTGGTAACTACCCTGTAGCCATTGTTTAAGGGGAACTTTTTGTACTATTTAGCTCTTCTGCCTCTCTGACTGTTCTCTTCCACCCCATCACCCACATTTATTCTCCCCTCAGGCCCCAGACTTCTTTATGATACAGAGGGCAAGGCTGCTTCTTTTCCCTGCACCCTGTAGTATCTGCTCTGTTACTGGCTATTTTTTAAACTAAAAATCTCTTTCAGGAAGAGTGTACATGCAGGTTTACCTTTGCATCTGAGCTACACTTTTCTTCAAGCTCTGGTGAAAACAAGCCTACTCGGGTACTATTGTTCATGGAAAGTAAAGAGCCAGTGAGTACTGGAGTGAATTCAAACATTTCTCCCATGTTCACTTCCCAGCATTCCTTTAAAATGTTTTGTGATTCAACTCTTGTCTTAGAGACAGAGCAGTCCTGTTAGTACTCGGCTACTTTGCTGTCTCCTTGGCTGTCCCAAAGAGCTCTTACCAGTTCCTTTAGGAAGCATCTGAAGCTGGTTTGGGTGACTGTCATTACTGTTCACCTTCAGCTGTTTGATCCTGGAGCCCGCTTGCGTCAGCACCTTGCTCCCTCTTTGCCAGTGTTTCAAGTCCCCACAGCCTTTGAAGTAAACAAGCTCTTTACTGGTTACATTTGCTCTGTTACGGAACTAAGTAACTCAGTCTGCCCTGTGTGGGAGCACAAGGCAGGGGGGTTTCCTGCTGTTTCACTCTGATGTCTCTTTTCCAGGTGTCATCCAGCGCTGCACTGCTGTGAAGTACCACTACACCTCCAGCTCTCTGCCTCGCAACTTGCCCATCAACATCACAAACACCATCCGTCAGGATGAGTGGCACGCGCTCCGTAAGTCACCCAGAGCACCACACGAGGCCGGATCACTTACAACCCTAACACGGTGCCAGGGCAGGGCTCTCAGTCAGCTAGATGTCCCTGTGCTCTGGTGGACATGGGGTTTGGAGGGGTTTAAGCAGGGAATTCAGGAACACAGGCATGTGTGTGGTGTGTTGTAAGGTGTAATCATGTTCTGGATCTGAGGACAGACAATTCCTAGCTGGCTTAGAGCAAAGGTGTTGCATCACCATATAGTCTTGTATGGACCTTGTTACATTTCTCTGCGTGTGCACCAGTGCAGCTCCCTGGCAACCAGCTCGTTTAGGCAACATCTCAGTTTGTCTTTCAATCTTCTGTTACCAGATCCTGGCCCACAAGCTGCCTCATGCCCAAGTCCTTCCCACACAGATGACTGACCAGTAGCCTGTCACTGAGAACAATGTAATATTTTTTTTCTGCTCCTGCTTTACTCCATGTTGGTTTTCTGGTTCTATTGCCTTATGTAATTCTGCCTAGCCCCTGTCATATGAGCCCAAGTGCTGAGGAAATCCAGCTAGAACCCACACTAGGAGGAGACAAGAGCAGCAGTGGTGGATGACAAAGTGATGTTTATATCACTGGTACCCAAGTTTGTTTTTTTTTCTTTTTTAGAGATTGTTACTGAAATTGTTCCCATCATACTGTATTGATCTGCTGTCTGCTTCTGTCCTCCTACTGTTCCTCTTTTCAGTTCATCCTATCTGCCTTCCATGTGCTAGTCCTTCTCTTCAGTGTGACCTTTCACTTCTTTTATTTCTATTTTCAGCAAACACTCACCCAACAAACTCCACCCCAAAGGAACACAACACAAAACAAAAAAAAACCCCAAACCTCCCCCCCCACCCCCAAAAAAGGAACAAACAAAAAACCCCAAACACCTTGTAGGACTTTTACAAATTGTTGTCAAATTCCGTTGCATTCATAATCCATTCTGTTCCATGCTTGGGAATATTCCTCTTGATTAGGACAGAAATACCCATTATCTGTGCAGTGCCCAACAGAAGGGAGTCACGTTAGCTGGATTCCCTTAGTTTCAACATAACGGGCAAACTATCTACCTCAGAGATGCTACCACAGGAGGAGTCTGTGGGTGAAAGATAAACTTTAGAACCAGAACCAGAAAATCTAAATGTGTCTGGGCTCTCCCCTGGCTGTCCTGTTTGGGTGCTGACACTTTCATGTCTTCTTTCTTGCTTTTTTCCCTCTCTTCCCCCAGATCTGCGGAGGATGACCGCTGGCTTCATTGGCATGGCCGTCTCCATCATCCTGTTTGGGTGGATCATCGGTGTGCTGGGCTGCTGCAAACAGCAGGAGCTCATGCAGTACGTGGCTGGGCTGCTCTTCCTAATGGGAGGTGAGAGCCTTTCACTTCTGTTCCTGAAGCCACCACAGGCAGTATTGCTGGCTGCAGAGGTGCTCTTAAACACGAAATCAGTCCACGGCAAACACACAAAGCAGTTCTTCAGTGCAGCAAAGCATTAGCACAGTGCAGAGTTACCAGGTGGAGTGCTGGGCAGGACCATGATTGCATGGCTATCTGTATGTTGCTGAGTAGACCTGGCTGTATGTACAGGAGCCTGGAGAACTGGTGTGTAGCTGGAGGGATCACATGCACAGTGAGCTCAAGCCTCGTGCCTGCTCCGAGGATGTGGAGCCTGCGGTTCCAGTCAGACAGCACAGCTCAGTTTTCCCTAAGGAATCCTAATAAAATCAGTGGTGAGCACCTTTCTGCTGCTCAAAGGTGCTCACATCTTTGGGTAACAATAAAGTCCAAACCTAGCCAAGCCCGGAGAACCGGGACACGGACTGTGCACCTCCTGTCTGTGACCAGATGTTTTGCATGGCCAAAGGTTTTCCTCAGCTTTGCTCAGCTTAAAGACAGGCAGTGTCTCCTCTTTGTTTGAAAGGGGCATAGTAGCAACAAATGCACCAAAAGGGTAAGCTACTGAAATGCTTCAAAGATGTGGACTCCTAAATTGCAAGCAGTAAACAGGCAACTTTCAAGTATGAAAAATGTGACTGTAGTTAAATGCCAGAGCTGCTATCCTGGAGGTCCAGTGTCAGCATCTATAAGGGCTGGATGGATCTTGATGGTATAACAGCATCCATCTCAATTAAACAAGTAAGTATGACACTGGTTTGGTGCCACTTGGCAAGGGGGGTGAAATCTTCCCTTGCCAAAAGTGAGCTTTTTCAAGGAGTGGTTTTGGGGAGCTGCACAGGAAACTACCCTGCTGAAAGGCTGGAAGTTAGGCCCGTACTGTCCTTGATAATCATACACACAGCTTAACTGCAGTTCCCTTTGGGAACATTTTCATTTCATTATTGCACAGCAGAGAGAGAGTGAAGCATTGCAAGTGGACTAGGCAGACTGGGTCGCCTTCGAGTGCTTCTGCACTTACTATGATGGGCGTGCTGCCAGCAGTAAGAGCTGGCATTAGCATTTAGACACGTTTGTCCTGGAGAGGACAAAATCAACACCTTGACCTTGAGTCTAGTGTACATTAGCCATACTACAGTGCCTTGCATTCTAAGTTTCTTCAGGATTTTTTTGGTCCCTCTGTATAGGTGCCTAGTGAGTGTGTGGCAGATGACAACAACCTGTGCCCTTTCTAGGGGCCTAGGCTACAGCTGGTAGAGTCTGGATGTTCCCAGTAGAAACCAAGCAGTGTTGCCCTGGCCTGCAGCTGTTTACCTTCCAGAGGGGAGGTTGCCCAAGTACTGTCCCGAACCTGGTGACTAGGAATAAATAAAGTCTCAGGGGACTCGAAACATGATGAACTACCCATGACTGAGTTTGAAATAGCAACGGAGGGAGCTGTTTGTGAAGTAAGGTATCCTGTAGTCCTACATATTTTGCCTTTTTTTTTTAACTCTCCCCTGCCTTGTAGCAAGAGTGACTGGTAGGACTACAAAAAAAACAAGGGGGTGGGGGGGGGGGGAGGTGAGTCTTGATTTTGAAAAATTCATGACTTGCAGAATACCTGGAGAAAATAAACTGAGCCTGATTAACCTGCCTGAGGGCAGTATAGAACCCTCTTGCTTTTCTCCTGCAGGTACGTGCTGTATCATCTCTCTCTGCACTTGTGTAGCTGGGATCAACTTTGAGTTGTCTCGCTATCCTCGCTACGTCTATGGGCTGCCAGAGGACATCAGTCATGGCTATGGCTGGTCCATGTTCTGTGCCTGGGGAGGCCTGGGCCTCACCCTGCTGGCTGGGTTCCTCTGCACACTGGCCCCGTCACTCAACACTTCACGGGCGTCCGTACAAAAACCCAGACAAGAAAACGGGGCCGTGTGACCTCGGAGGGAGTGAGGAGAGACTCTGGAAAGCGCAGCCTGGGCAGAGCGGTGGGTTAACAGCAGGCAGAGGTGGCCTGGCAGCGTGCGGAGAGCAGTGCCACGGCTCTGGAAGTACCAGCCCCTGGGATGCTGCTGCAGCCTCCAGGCACGGACACAGACTTTGCAAGTAACTCCGGGTTTGAATTCTTGACGATTTGCTCATTGGTGGTTTGAGGGGGACAGTTCTTTTGATTTGCTTTTCTTCTGTTTACAAGGGATTAAGTCCAAGGCTGTGTCTTTTTTATTTATTTTTTTTTTTGGTGCTGTTTTTTGAACTGTACCTCCATGGTCCTGTTATTGTCCAGTTGTAAGGGATGTTTACGCACCAACTCTATTGCTGCAGGTCTGTCAATTCAGACCCAAATTAGGGCAAGGAGCTACGTGAAGTTGGCTTGAACACTTTTGCAACAGGCGTGTCGAGTGTTGGCTCAGGCCATCATTTCCCAAAAGAACCTTGGTCTAAGCCAAGGTTTAGGCCAAAGAATTAGACCATTCTTAGTATTAACTCATTTAAATCAGAATTCTGTGCTATTCCATGCTGTGGTATCAGCTATTTACCCACTATTAAAGCCATTTCCAAAAGAAGCTGGCTGTAACTGAGCAGCAAGGCTCTAAAAAAACCTCTTACTGGATTTAGGAAAGGAGGGGAAAGTTTTCCTCGGCTTCTTACACTGGTAAGGCCACTCATTTGGCCAACAAACACACCCTTGTTTAATGGGGAGATGTGTGCAACATGCAGCTCGTAACTATTCCACCAGAGGTCAGGGTGTTTTTCTGAAATTGTGTCATAGTTTGAGCTGCCGGGATCAACTTTCATCCCCCAACTAACTTGTGGGTGCAACTCCAGTTCTGTGGCAGGAGGTGAGCAGCTCTCCCTCCGCTCAAGTAGCAGTCCTGCTGAAATAGCAGAAGCTGTACAGCCCCTTCCAATATTAACGTCCAAAGGAACCGCAGTGTTATCTTCCTCAGGAACGCGTGGCTTCTGCTCGCTTCACCACTCCCCCTTTCCAACTCCAAGCGTCCTCCCACGCCCCGAGCACAGTGTGTCAAGAACACGCACGCTCCGCCGGAACAAAAGGAGCAGTAAGGACCTTGGAGCCAGTGCAAGTACTCGGGCCAACTCAGGAACAGCAGCCAAAGTACTCCGGGGTGCATTTTCTTTTCATTCATCTATTCTTTCTTCCCTCACATTCCCCACCCCTCTCCCAAGTGTCCAAAAAAACTGCACAGGTAAAGGTGAGATGGCCAGCATTTGGAGATGTTTACATTGTATTTAAAATACAATACAGTGGCATGTAAGATACTTAATGCTAAAGTCAGTGTATTTATGAAAAGTGTAATTTTTAAATGGAAGTTGTAATTCTCAACTGGCATTAAAAGTACTAAAGACTTGTTCAGTGGGTGAAGCCTTGAATTCTGACTGATTTACCAGACCGACGCATGCTGTCAGCAATGGTGTTCAAGTGACAAAGCTAAAACATTGTTCTCGTGTGTGAATTGTGTTCTCCTCCCCCTTGCAAAGCGAGTGAATGAGTGTTAGTTCAGGCGTTTCCAAGACTATCAGCAAAGCTGTGCAGTCAGTAAAAGCAGGGGTGCTGTCTGGGCTGCAGCTCATCAGTGTGCACTGACTCCCTATAGGGCCAAGGTCTTCCCCACCCTGTCTCAGCCCTGTGTCTGCCTGCCCATGGGGACAGTAATACTGGTCTAACAGGGGTCTTGTAACATTCAATATTTGCAGAAAAAAAAAATTAAAGAGCCAGACACCAAAGCATTACTCTCTGCTCTGCTCTCCGTGGAAGGGATTTAGGCATTTCAATTACTGGTCTCCAGCACAAGCTACCTTTTGTTCATGGATGGATGCACTAATGAGCAGAGCTGGACACAAGCTTTCTGATAGAACGGTTTTCCATTTGAAAAATGCCAGTTGAACAGAATCAAACTATTTCATGGGAATGTACTTGCTTAATTGAATTTTCTGGCAGAAACCCGCCCATTTCCTCCCGGGTTCTCCTGCGTACCTGAGCAGCGAGCAGAAAGGAGAGCCTGGCAAACCTGGCTCCAGCTGGGATACTAAAGGCTTCCCAGGCAGGAAGCCTGGAAACCAAGGAGCCCTGTTTGAACCAAGGCACCCCGGACTGCTGGGACTCCAGCTGCGGGGCAGAAAACCTGAAAGAAAAGGGACGGCACCTTGGAGCCATTTGGACAAGTCCTCTTCATCTAAAAACCTCAGAGAAAGGGATCTGGATTACATGGCTCAAATGGAACCACCAGAATTTACAGCTTTCAGTCTCATGGAAGAACAAGGTTTGCTGTTAGACTTTTCCTCGGCCTGCTCCTTTGATTTCTCTGTTGGTTCATGCTCGTGCCTGAAGGTGAGGGAGGAAGCAAGAACATTTGAGCAGGAGTGGAGAAAGCACCTCTGGAGGTGTCTGTGTTGACAGCAGCCCTTTTCTCTCCAAGGACAGCTGGTAAGGGAGGGCCACGCTGACCTTAGTAGAGATTTTTGATTGCTCAGTCCATTGGTGTTGATAGATATGGGAAGGCTCAAAGCAGAAGGTCAAAAGCCACCAATTTCTTGGGAAAAAAAAGAAAATTCCAAAGTGATAATCAGCAAACTGAGAAGCCAAGCAGCACACAACATTAAACAGCTGATGAAAACAGAGACACACTCCCTACTGATCTCGAGGGAGCACGTGGGTTTCCACACGGGCAGTAGCACGTCCACATAGACCTGATAGGCCCTCTGCCCAACTGCAGGTCTCATGTCCTTGCTTTGAGTGGCAGAGTCTGCATCAGCACCTCAGCTGCCAGACCCACCAAATGCACAGCTCCATTTCTCCCTGCACGTCTCTGGAGCTGCTCATCAGCTGCTCCCACAAGCATTCAAGCTGCGGAAAGGACAGACGAAGAAGAGGCAGTGGGAGGAGAGGAAGGAGGTCATAAAGATCGACCATCAAGCTCTGCAAATGGAAAATGCAACCCAGTAAGTAACTGAAAAGACCACACTTCCTGGTATGTGTCTGATCTCAGTTCTCAAGCTCTGAAGCCTGCACTGTCCTGCCATTTTTTAAAGAAAAAAGAATAAAAAAAACCCAACAAACCCCCCAGAAAAAAAGCCCACCACCAACAACAAAACAACATAAAAAACCCCAAAACAAAACACCACCACCAACAATAAACCATAACAAAACTTAGAAACATTTCTAAGTTTCTTCTTGTTGAGGGCAAACATTTTACTGAGAATTTCAATGTTACCCCTTAAAAATGCACATCTTCCTGCCAAGAGACCCAGAGCTCTGTGTAGACTTGGAAGATTCAGTGCCAAAAGAACCTCCAGTCAGTGCTCTGGGGTGGTGGCAAGACAGCAAGGACACAGACAAGCAGGAAGCGAGGCAGAAGGGCTGGCTTGGTGCTCCTGCTCCAAATCCTTCCCCTACAAGGGGGGATTCGGTACCTGCACAGCCCCCGTGGGACACAGGACTGTTACCAGACTCTCAAGCAGACTTTCCTTCTCCCCTGGCCCAAAAAGCATTGGAAGCATTTAAGGATATTTTAAGGTCATGTATGAAGAGAATTAGAGATGCAAAAGCTCAGTTAGAACTTAATCTGGCCATCTCTGTTAAGGATAATTAAAAAAATATATATATATGCTTTTATAAAGACATTAATAGCAAAAGGATGGTCAGGGAAAGTCCCCACTCCTTATTGGATGAGGGGGGAACAGAGTAAGGGAAAATAAGGAAAAAGCTGAGGTGCTTAACACCCTCTTTGCCTAGATACCCTCAGGACAGCTGGGCTCCTGAGTTGGTAGGCAGGGAAGGGGAGCAGAATGCCCCTCCTGTAACCCAGGAGGAAGTAGTTCGTGACCTGCTGTGCCACTTAGATCCCAACAAGTGCATGGGTCCGGATGGGATTCATCCTCGGGAGCTGGTGGAAGAACTGGCTAAGCCACTCTCTGTCATTCATCAGCAGGCTTGGCTAACTGGGGAGGTCCCAGATGACTGGAGGTTGGCCCGTGTGACTCCCACCCACAAGAAGGGCTGGAAGGAGGATTGGGGGAGCTATAGGCCTGCCAGCCTGACCTCGGTGCCTTGCCAAGGTTATGGAGCAGACCACCCTGAGTGCCATCAAGCGACATACAGAAGACAACCAGGCGATCAGGTCTAGCCAGCATGGGTTTAGAAAAGGAAGGTCCTGCCTGACCAATCTCATCTCCTTCTATGACTGGGTGACCCTCCTAGTGGATGAGGGGAAGGCTGTGGTTTACCTAGGCTTCAGCAAAGCCTTTGACGCAGTGTCCCACAGCATCCTCCTGGAAAAGCTGGCAGCCCACGGCTTGGATGGGTGCACCCTTCACTGGGTTCAAAACTGGTTGGGTGTCTGGGCTCAGAGAGTGGTTGTGAATGGTGCTGCATCCAGTTGGCTGCAGCCAGCTGAGCATCAGCCAGCAGTGTGCTCAGGTGGCCCTGAAGGCCAATGGCATCCTGGCTTGTACCAGGAATAGTGTGGCCAGCAGGACTAGGGATGTGATTCTCCCCCTGCACTCAGCACTGGTGAGGCCTCACCTCCAGTACTGTGTGCAGCTCTGGGACCCGCACTTCAAGAAGGATATGGAGGTGCTGGAGTGGGTCCAGAGGAGAGCAACGAGGCTGGGGAAGGGACCAAAAGGAAAGTCTTAGAAGGGGCTGAGGCAGTGGGGACTGTTTAGCCTGGAGGAGACTCAGGGGGGACCTTGTCCCTCTCTGCCACTACCTGATGGGAGGTCAGAGTCAGGTGGGGGGTCAGGCTCTTCTCCCAGGCAACCAGCGACAGGAGGAGAGGGCATGGCCTGGAGCTGTGCTGGGGAGGTTTCAGTTGGGTATCAGGAAGCCCTTCCTGACAGAGAGGGTGGTCAGACAATGGAATGGGCTGCCCAGGGAGGTGGTGGAGTCACCGTCCCTGGATGTGTTTAAAGAAAGGCTGGATGTGGCACTGAGTGCCATGGTCTGGCCGGTGCGGTGGTGTTGGGTCATAGGCTGGACTTCATGATCTCAGAGGTCTTTTCCAGCCTCAGTAATTCTGTGGTTCTTTGAAAAAACATGACCAGAGGAAAAGAATTTCTTCAAAACTTCCAAAACAAACTTCAAACACATGTGAGTCTCCAGGCACCATGGCTTCTCCTCCCACCACATTTCCATTGCACTTGGCAGATCGTTGACGTCAAGGGACATTCGTGGTGGGTTCTATCCCTCGGTAACGTAAAGGAGCTTACACACCTTCCCTGGCATCTCTAATGCATCATGGAAGAATGATGTGTTACAGTTAGTGCCACACTCTGCGTCCTGGGGCTCCAGAGCTCCGTTCACAGCTCCACCACTGCCTTCCTGTGTGCCACACACTGCCAGAAACACCAAACCACACGTGCCTTTCACTTCCATCTCTAAAACAGAAACAATGCCATGCGCTTGGGAAGGGTATTGGCTGCAGCTCCTGAGAGCTTGGAAAGCCTCAAAATGACGCAGGGGGGGGGAAAGAATTTTTTAGGCTTTTGGGTCCTGTGGTGGCCAGGCAAAAATCTGAGCTGGGCAGCTGGGGAGGGGGACAGGGTGAAGATGGAGTGCCTCATAGTTGTGAGCTGAGTGCTACTGCATGTT
Organism: Todiramphus chloris collaris; assembly: GCA_025345505.1. Taxonomy (NCBI): domain Eukaryota; kingdom Metazoa; phylum Chordata; class Aves; order Coraciiformes; family Alcedinidae; genus Todiramphus; species Todiramphus chloris. The sequence goes on along the minus strand of JANVCC010000076.1, from coordinate 9,852,877 downwards.
GAGTATTAGCAACATTCCCTCACCTGTTGCTTGTGGGAAACCTCACATTGGGGTTCTCCTCAGGACAAGAGGATGCACACAGGACATCAGCCCCCAAGCTCCCTCTGTAATCTATGGGATTCTTACAAGCTTCTGAACTTCTTGTCTGCTGGTGGAGCGTGGCTACAGAGGCTGTGAGTCCCCAGAGAGCTCTGCTCACCCAGAATAAAGCAGATGCCACATCAGACTGCAGCAGCTTCTTAGCTGGCTGGGCTGAGCAGCTAAAGCAGGAGGCACAGGTTCTGGGGGGCAGCAGTAGCTGCTGTGACCAAAGGAGCGTTGGCTGTGATGAGCTTCACTGGCTCTGCTGACAGCAAAGCTGAGTCTGGCCCTTTCCCTCTGCGAGCTTCCCCTGTTTGCTCTCCTTTGCTGCTGGAACGAATCTTCTTTGCAGTTCCTGGTCACAACGCCGCCATCACAGCAGCTTCATGTCCCATCTGAACACCCGCTTCCCTCTCTGGTTTGTGGGCTGGCTGGGCCCACACTGTGCCCTCCTTGGGGTCACTTTGCTGTCCTGGGCAGGGAGGGGGCTGCTGTGCAGCGAGGGGAGGGCAGGGGAGGAGCTGCCCCTGCTCTGCAGCTCTTCCAACAGCCCCAGCTCCTCATCCTCTCCTCTCCTTCTGAAAGCCCCGTGCAGGACTTCACGGCCAGCCTGGGCTCCTGCTGGCTTTTCTTTTCCTGCCCCTTGAGGCTGTGCCCACAGCAGAAACGTGGTCTTGGGGTGGTTTTTCCTCCACCCAGGGTCCATCTCCAGGGCCTGCAGAGCCCAAACCCACAGCTCAGCGTGAACACCCAGCCCCAGTGCTCCAGCTCCCCGTGCCCAGGGGTTCATGGCGTGGGTTCAGGGGCTGAAGGCAGCTGCTGCCTCTACCACCCTGCCCAGGGGGCTGCAGGGAAATAGGAAGGGATCTGGAGGGCACATCGTCACAAAAGCTCCTGGGGAGAATTGCACTGTGCCAGGGTTTTTCTTTTTTCTTTCATCTTTTCTTGAGGGACATCTTGACAGAATAAAATGATTTGAATTTTGGAAGGGAAGCAAAGTTTACTCACAGGACCAGCAAGAGAAGGCAGTCTTCTGCCAGTAATGGAGGCAGCCTTGGCCTTCCAAAGGCCAGAGACTCCACGAGTTTTCAGAAACAGCTTCTCCTGAGACCAGTGGACAATTATGGTATGCATAGCTTGGAGACACACAGCATTGAATCCCAGGGAGGGAAGCTAAAGCACTCAGAGATAAACCTTGGTGTGGCCAGGACCTGGGTTCTAGAAACACCTGCAAGAGCAGGGGTTAAGATTTATTTGCAAGACTCCTGTGTTCTGGTGAGCTGAGTTCTGTGACCTGAGGTCTGTAGCTGTTTGGAAGAGCTGGGTAACTCTGGGGCACTGACAAGGAATTAAAGGTATATAAAAAAGCATTTTGTGGCCTGGACTAGCAATGCTGGCACGTGGACAACTGCCACAGTGTATTGACAGAAACTGTGGTCCAGCAAGTGATCAAACTGATTTTAAATCCCTGGATCCAGCTTCTGCTCCTGATTTGAACAAAGCTGTGCCAGTTACTTCAGTACCCTCTGTAGTAGTGCAGTGCTCACTCTAGTGGATTAGTGTTCACTACTCCCTGAAGCCACCTCCTAAGAAGATGGGAAACCTGTCTAAAGTTTCCTTCCTTGCTTTCTGTCCCGAGAGGCTCATGCATCCAGGAGGCTTTCACCTGACCTGGGAAGGCCTTGTACACCTCTGGTTTACTTAGCAGGCTTTTTCCACCACAGTCTGCAGAAATCAAAGATCAGTGCCACAGATGAATGCAGAAATTTGATGCAGGCAGAACATCCCCCAAGGACTCTTCAGCACTGCAGCAGGTCAGGCCACCAGCCTCGGATGGGCCATGCAGTGTGGAAGGAGCTGGGCTTATTCCTGCTATCAGATGACCACTGAATTTGCCTTTTAGGTTTGAGTACGTGGAGCAGCAGCCAGGGTCCCACCAGTATGTCTGTTTGGTCTCAGCCAGCGTAGGCCCAGCTGGAGATTGGAGAAACCTTTTCAAAGGATGCCAGTTTTCCTGACCACAGCCCGTGGGTTTCCTCCACTCACGTTCCTGGGCAAACAGCACGTGTCTCAGAACAGTGATGTGGCCACTGAACTACAGCTGCTAAACAGGCAACACTTGGATGTATCTGTTACACACCAGTATAACAAACAGTTGGTGTGAGGCAGAGGAGAAACAGACCCTGAGATAGTTATCTACATGAACGGGATCACAGCACTGCTTCAGCAGCAGATGAATCCAAAGGAGCTCCGTGGCTTACCATGAGCCTTCCCCACATTTCCTCCACTTGGCAAGAGGCTCAGCTGTGGCAGAGGGTCTGTTACCCCAGCCCTGTTTCCTACACAACTGCCACCTCACCTGTCTTGCACCAGTCCTTAGGAAAAAGATGCACTGATGTGGTTTGTTGTTTTGTTTGGTTTTTTAAAATAAGTGAAACCTTGGCCGAGAAATGAAATGATTTCCTTTTGGATTGGTTGGATCCCACCCTGTGTGGAAGCAGGCACCTGGAATACAGCAAACAACTCAGAATTAAATTGCACACTTGGATCCATATGATTGACTTCCCTGGGATAGTGCTGACAGAAATAAACACAGACCTTAACTTCTCACCTCCACACCCCTCCTCAAGGGGTTGTTTACCACTTGCTGTGGAACAGGTTTAGGGTCTGGGGCTTTTCTCCTCAACACCATCAGTACGTGTGAGAAGCACCAAAGAACAGGGCAACAGCAGACAACTTGTCAGAAAGGTGCTTCTGTGCTCCTTACAAATAATAGAGCGAATAAAGAAGCAGAACAGCACCTGTCAGCAATCCATCTCACTGTCAATCCTAATACTTCATAAGGAGGGCAGAAATGGGGACTCCAGCATGTACCTGCCATAGGTCCCCTTCGGAAGCTGGCTGCCCCTGGGGAGCATGCCAGGGCTGGGCTATGGAGGCCAGCCTGGTGCTATGTCAATGGTTTTAAACTAAAAGAGGGGAGATTTAAACTAGAAGAAGAAATTAATTACACTGAGGGTGGTGAGAGCCTGGCCCAGGTTGCCCAGAGAGGTGGTCGGTGCCCCATCCCTGGAACCATTGCAGGTGAGGTTGGCCAGGGCTCTGAGCAACCTGCTCTGGTTGCAGATGTCCCTGCTCCCTGCAGGAAGGTTGGACTAGATAAGCTTTAAAGGTCCCTTCCAACGTAAAGCTGGGTTGATTCTATGATTCTGTGTTGATATGGCTGCCTTGTGCAGTCAGCTGCCCAGAGGCTCCAAAGGGCAGCCTCCTCTTCCAGGAGATGCTGAAGGCTTCTCCCCGAGCCTTCCTGAAGTGCCTGACAGTGCCCACAATTCTTGGGCTGGGAGGGGAGGCACCAAACTCTGCCTGGTTCTGCTGAAGCCAGCAAGGCTGAAGTGGTATATAAAACTACAGGAAGGGTCGGGCACTCTTTCAAACCCAGTGGCAACATATAAGAGAAAACAGGTAAAAGGAGGAACTGACCATTGAGTAAACTCAGTGTTTTGCAAGAGAGGAAAAACTCCAGACTTCCAGTGGACTTCGTTCAGACCTGTGTCTCTCCCTTTTCTTTGATCTGCAGTCTCTTCCTCTTGGAGGAGCCCTCAGCAGTGGCTTGGAGATGCTTTCTGAGGGCCTTTAAACATCTAGAATCATAGAATCCTTTTGGTTGGAAGAGACCTTTAAGGTCATCAAGTCCAACTATGAACCTAACTGTTCAAAGTGAAATAAGGGAACGCTGCATCATAAATAACTGTGCTGGGAGCCTTTCTGTGTGCTTGGGTGACCAAGAGTCCAAAACAAATAATGCAGACGAGATCTTTTGTGCAGTTGATGGTTTCCTTGTCAGGAATTGCAATCCCTGTCTGATGAGCTGCGATGATGCCTCCTCTAGACCCTTGAGGAATGGTGCAGCCAAAAGCTTGGCACACACTAGCAAAAGTTCCCGTAGTTAATTGTAAGGGTAATTCCTATTCAAATTCCTGCTCTGGACCCATCACAAGGGAGTGCAGTGATCCAGTTCCACTGGAAGGGTAAAGGCAGCAAGCAGCGACAGAGGCAGCAGAGAGAGTCAGGACAGAAATGTGATTCTGATGGATAAAATGTGGCAAAATTTTAACCCTCAGTAGAGCGGATGAGGCAACCCTGTTTCTGAAAGCCACTGTCAAAGAGAACCTGTAAGGAAAAAGGGCTCTTGTTCTGGAGGTACCTGCTATTAATAAAAGCTCCTGTGATTTTCAGAAGAGACATACATTTCATGCCACCACTTGCACCTTGCCGAAGGCTTCCTCACAGGCACCAGAAAGGAAGAAACTTGGCTACCTCTGGTGACTTGGGGTTAATTGGCTTTCATAGAATCATAGAATCGTTTTGGTTGGAAGGGACCTTAAAGGTCACCCAGTTCCAACCCCCCTGACATGGGCAGGGACACCTCCCATTAGGTCAGGCTGCTTAAAGCCCCATCCAGCCTGGTCGTGAACGCATCCAGTGATAGAGCATCCAGAACTTCCCTGGCCCACCTGCTCCAGTGTCTCACCAGCCTCACCTTTCATGTCTAAGGTTCAAAATACAGTTGAAGCTTGTCCCATGGTCAGAGTTTTAATTAAGGCTTTTTATTTCTCTGCCTCTCTCCCTTTCTATGAATTTTTTGATGTCTAATAGCAGGTGAACTAATATTGCCATTCTCCTCAAAAGGACACTTACCTCTTCCTAACTGTCCCAATTCCTCCCCAAAAGTAATCTGCAGTAGCTTAATCTCTGATACTGCTGCTGCTGAAACATTTCATTGAAATTGGTTCAGACAAAATCAAAACAAATGATTCTATAAACTTTTTTCTAGTTTGCCATAGGAAAGCAGGCTGCAGGGGAAAGGCAGTGGTTAAATCATCCATGTGCATTCCTGTCTGATCAGCACAGATGTGCAGGTCTGTGCAGGGCTGCAACACACATGGTGCAGGGAACCTTGCAGGCTACTTCTGGTACTTTTTGCTACCTGGACTGCAGGACAATCTCAGAATCCCAGCATGGTGGGGGTCGGAAGGAACTTTTGGAGATCATTTTGTCCAAACTCCCCCTCAGCCCTCTCTCAGCACGGCTGGTCCATTGCAAAGCCTGGCTCTGGGGCACCAAGAACCGTCCCTCAGATGGGATATCCCACCTGCACCTTCAGGCACAGGCCTCTCTGGTCACCCTGACCCACCTGCCAGAGCACTTGGGCTGGCTCTGCCCCACTCTGGGGCAGTGCCACCTCTGCTACTCACGGGCAAGCTTTGGAGAGTTGAGTGCAGGGTTTGGGTTCAGGCCCAAAAGCTTTGGCACCAAGTGCAGAAGTTTGTCAAAACAACGTCAAACTTCAAGTGTTGCTTGTTTATCCAACAAAGATGCGGCAGACACTACCAGAGGCATCCCCCTGCAAGGGGCTCCTTTCACCCCTACCCCGTATCTAGGGATATGTTTAGACTGTGGAGATCTTAGGACAGAGATTTACATGAATCGAATGTTTTCACAGGGCCCTGAGAGATGCCAGACTTGAGTGACAGGTTAAAGTGAAGAATTTTTCAGTAAAAAATCCCATTTCTTCAGGGAATCTTGGGGGGAGCGTGTGTGGAGCATTTTGAAAGGTACACGGACCTACAGCTGCCCTTTGGTGAAGCCTAAAGCTAAACATCTGAGGCAAGCTGATGAAAACAAAAACCACTTGGATTGTTTTCAAGCAGAGCCAGCTATTCAGTTCTGGATGAGTCCAACATTGATCTACGCTGGTTTGAAGGCATTGTCTCCATGACAGACAACTGCAGCCACCTCAGGGACCTGTTCCTCCTCTGCTGCCCACACCCTGCACAACATTTCCCATTCCCCTTCCCTCTGGTGCCAGTTCCAGGGCAAAGGGAGGTGCCACCGTTACGGGCACCTCCTGGGAGCTGAGCTCAACCTTTAGAGCCGAGGGAGCTCAGGCAGGAGAACACCAAACCCGTGAGACTTCACACTGACATCTCCAGTTTGGCCAAGAGTTAAAATTACTGCCCCCAAACCAGTCTCTCCCCAGGAGAGCAGCTCAATTTACAAACAGGTCTGTTCATTAACAGTGGTGAAACCACAGGACCCCACTTCCCAGAAGATGTTACTGCCACAGGTACCATCAATATATCACAGCCTAACTCTGATAGGAGAGAGAAAGAGAGAAATTCATCCACTTCCTGGCCCCAAGATTACTTGTTTGAAGGGTCACCTGGCCTCTCCTGTGCCTGTTTTTTAATGAGCACAGATGATACCCAGAGAATTCTCCTAGCAGCACTCAGTTGCTTATAGGGTTTTACAAGATTATACCCAGTTATTTCCCCCACCCCAGTAAACTTACTGATTTCTCTTCCCTCTCCTTCTCCACAGAAGGAGGATCCCACAGAGGACAGTTTCTGAATGGGCCAAGGCTGAACTTCTCCATTGTTGTGAGCACAGTTCACTTGCAACAGAGGTGAAACATCTGTCTCAGGAACCAGAGGCAAATGAGAACAACAGTGTTTGTACCCAACATAAAAAAGGGTGATCTGGGAGCAGAGATTTTTCTGACCAGGAGGTATCTAATGCAGCATTCATTTATGGAGGACTCTACAAAGCCCAGCAAACGTAAGGGTCCGGGGAAAGTGGGGAGAGAAAGGGTAGAATGAGGGAAGGATCAAGGAGAGGTAAGTTGTTGGGCAAGGGAGGACATCAGCAAAGGAGCTGGCTACAGCAGAGAGCTCTGGCAGGAGCTGAGAACAGGCTGAGGTTTGACCCCCGACGCCAGTGGCAGCAACACCTGCACAAAGACACTCACAGCAACAACAAGCTCCAGACATGGTGTGGCCCCAGAGGCAGCCCAACCCCATCCCAGTCACCAGAAATGGCCTCTAGTGGACATGTCCACGGTCTCCTCTCAGATGGGCACCCAACAGCAGTTCAAAACCAGGGCATGACACATGGAGTTCTCAGTGGCACTGCTCCCTCCAGACAAAGCATCTTCAACTGCCAGTGCTCCAGCCCTTGTAGCTGCAGGATTGGGGGGAGGTACGGGGTACAGGCAGTAACAACAGTCAGCAGCACGTTTCTTTTATCATCAAGTATTTGAGTTATTTGCAGCTCCTAAAGGGCAAGAACCAGCAGCTGGAGCAGCCCTGGTGCCCATCTCCCAGGCTCTGGCACCAGAGGCTGTCCCCACGCACGGGGCAGGGATTCCCTCTGGCCAGACCCTGGCAGCCAGGGAGCTGCTGCCCAGTGCCACCACTTGATTCCAGTGGAGGAATGTCTACATTTAGTCTGTATCAGGGATAAACTACAGCAGCTGTTCTATCACCCAGTGACCCTTCCAGCCAGGAAGGGGGGTTGGGAGAAGGAGAGGAGACCCCCGGGGTTGAAAGGAGAACAGATGTAACCACACAGCAAAACTAACATTAATACCAGCACCAATATGAAAGATGTAAAGTTAAACTCAGCCCGGTGAGCCTATGGTGGTCACAATAACCAGGAAAGTGCCTTCAGGAACAGGAGCCAAGAGGGTGAGAACTTTGTAAAGAATGTTGTCTCTCCTCAGAAAATTAAAACATGTCATGTCTCCTACTGTCCCTTGAGAAGAGGATTAATAACCTGGTGCATCCTCACAAAAATCATGCCAAGCTTTTCTGGAAAGTCCTGGGCTTTCACTGATTTTTGCTTTAATTTCCAAGCTGAAGCAGCTCTGGTTGCTAATATACCTTTATTATCGCAGAATCCCAGTGTGGTAGGGGTTGGAAGGGACCTCTGGAGACCATTTCATCCAACCCTCCCTGCTCCAGCAGGGTCACTCAGAGCAGGAGGCCCAGGATCGCATTGTCCAGGCAGGAAATGTGGGTTTGGAATCTCTCCAGAGAAGAAGACTCCACAGTGTCTCTGGGCAGCCTGGGCCAGGCTCTGCCACACTCAAAGGAAAGAAGTGATGTCATATGATAATGTCATACAGATCAGGTTGGTAGCATCAATACAGTTTTGCAGGGCTGCCTGCTACCCTCTGGTCTTCTGATGCTGCTACTTCGAGGTTAAAATTCAGCACAAATTTGTTCTAGAAGTGTTATAATTGAACCCGATCCGTACCCTGTGACACAAACCCTGGACAACACCAATCCTTTGGGCTTTTGCTATAACCTGGCATGGTTGGAGCTGAAACCTTGGTCAGGACTGGAAGCTCTGGAGTACCCTCACTGCAGTAGGACCTGTTGGTCCTCATCCAGAGGTATCAGGGAAGGACTTAATCCAGTTCCAGAAGGAGGCACCAAAGGCAGCATGATGGCCACTGTGGACAGGAGGTTCTCACCTTCCCTTCTGCAGATGTAGAACCACCGAGCAAGGGTGACAGCCCCAACACATGACGGATTTGTTTTTAGAGGGAAAAAATGCTTTATTTTTTCCAGACAGAAAGTAAGAAGTACAGTCCAGTCTAGCCTTGTCCTCTGCCAGGGCCACAACCTCGACTGGGCAGAGGTCAGGCATAGTACTGCAGATTGGCTTTTTTCTTTGCTTGAACCTCCAGAATTCCTTCCATGTAGTCCTCGTGGGTGAGCTCTGTGGCTCCGCGGCGGAGGGCGATCATCCCCTGCACAACAAGCCAGTGTATAGAGAGGGTGTGTGAGCACCACGTCCGTGCCAGCTCTCACCTTTCCCCCTGCCCGACTGCAGCAGGTGCTGCAGAGGAACACTCACCGCTTCCACACACACGGCCTTGCACTGCGCTCCGTTGAAGTCATCTGTGCAGCGAGCCAGCTCCTCGTAGTTCACGTCGGGGCTGAGAGGAGCGGGAGGGGGAAAAAAAAGGGTCTGAGAGCATTTACTGAATAGAAAAAACAAAGTCTGGAGCTTCCTTAAAACCCAAGAGAGCCCCAAGGTACCATCACGAGGACCCCGAAGGCCTCCATACCTGACATTCATTTTGCGTGAATGGATCTGCATAATTCTGGCTCTGGCCTCCTCATTAGGCATTGGGAACTCAATCTTGCGATCCAGCCGTCCGGAGCGGAGCAAAGCTGGGTCCAGGATATCAACCCGGTTGGTTGCAGCAATCACCTAAAGTAGAAGCAGGGTTGTCAGTCAGGTACCTGGAGGACAGGCCTCTCCACCAAGCTTCTTCCCTGAACACTCTTTTCTGTCCCCTGCTAGAGGACCCTGGACCTCAGTAGCACCCTCTGCTAGATCCCAACCTTGACTTGTGTGTTGGGCTGGAAACCATCAAGTTGATTAAGCAGCTCCAGCATGGTTCTCTGCACCTCCCGGTCACCAGCCTTCTCACTGTCAAACCTGAAGAGGAAACAAGGGTAAAACATTCAGAGTGAACCTGAATCCCCTGCCCCTATGCCTCTAATTGCATAAGAAGACAGAATGAGTGAAGTTCATGCTCCTTGGCCACAGTCTCCCAGACAGTTTCATACAGCAGGAGACCATCAGATAGATTCCCAAGGGTCATGACTGTCACTCATGAGCCCAAGGACTGCAGCAACTGCCTTCTATTTGTGACTGGCTTCACCCTCTGTTTCTTAACAGGCCATGCTTTGGGGCAGGCTTCCCTCACACACAGAGGCAAAGGGGGCTGCCAGACAGCTCCCGAGAGCTTTACAATGTGGCCTACACCTCACCTTTTAGTGCCAATGGCATCCAGTTCGTCAATAAAGATGATGGAAGGAGCTTTCTCCTTGGCTAGAGCAAAAGCATCGCGTACCAGCTTAGCTCCATCGCCAATGAACATCTGCACAAGTTGTGGCCCCGCAAGCTTCAGGAAAGTAGCCTGGGAAGTGAAAAAGAATCCTGTGCCTCAACTCCCAATAGGGGCAGTCCTGAGTACAATGAGGTGCCCTTAATAAAAACAACCAAGCAAGCAAGCAGACAAGAAAATCCCAGCCTTTGTCACACTGGTTTGTTCACGCGACCGCTCTCCCCTTGAAGGTGTTCCAGTTCTTTTTGAGGTGCTTTCCTACAGCAGCACGCACTTTCAAAGGTTCCCTTTACCTTGGTCTGAGCAGCACATGCTCGAGCTAAAAGCGTCTTCCCTGTTCCCGGAGGTCCGTACATAAGGACTCCCTTGGGTGGCTGTATACCCAAGTTTTCAAATTTCTCCTTATGATTCATTGGCAGGACAATGGCCTCCACGAGCTACAGCAAACAAAAACCAAACGTGAATATGTAAACCTGTTCTCCTCCACAGGTCCAGGCTGCCTGCTCTGAGCCGCAGTTCCAAGACTGCTGTTCTCGGTCACAGCAGAACCTAAACATAAAGCATCACCTCTTGGATTTGTTTATCCAGCCCCCCGATGTCACTGTACTGCTCTGTGGGTCTCTCGTCCACCTCCATGGCCTTCACCCGTGAATCATATTCAGTAGGCAGTGTCTCCAGGATCAGGTAAGAGTCTTTGTTCACCCCCTGCAAACACAAGTCCTTTGCTTTTAACAGGCCCTTTAGAGAGCGATTAATAAGCATGCAACCAAAGCTGATTCTCCAGACCTCGAGGATGCAGCAATAACCAGCTCTGACTCTGGTACTCATCAAATGACCCCAGCTTGGCACAGTGGGCAATGCCACAGCAAACCTGACACATTTGGAAAAGAGAGATCCTGTTTCCTTTCAACACAGGTGGGGTCCAGACAGCTCACTAGGCCATATCTACGTTTGCAGCACGTGGCTGTACATATAAAAAGCATACCCCACAAACTGCTTTTCTATACTACAAATATGGCTGAATCCACAGGATCTTTTTATTAAAATGTTAGTACAGAAATGGTCTTGGAGAAATCTGGACAGATGTCTCCCTTCTAAAGGGCAAGGCACATGTGATTTTCTGGTCAATGTCATGTCCAGCAGTCACAACAGCACGACTCACCACTAGGTCTCCAGGCTTCAACTTCTCAGCATCAACCAAACCAATAACAGGCAGGAAGTATGTCTGGAGGGAAGGAATCACAGTAAGCAAAGCCCAGCCACTCTAGAAGGTCCTTTTCTGTATGCCCCACACCTGGATGGGCACACGGGTCTCACCTGGCGCGTAGAGGTCTTGATCACAGCACACTTGCCCTTTCTCTGGGAATCCAGGTCAATGTTGGCTCCATCCTCCTCCTGGTCATTGGGGTCAACGTCCAGCAGCTGAAAAGCAGAACAAGAGATTTCATGACAAATGTAACCAGGCCAGCAGGATGACCTCAGGGTGAGAGCTTCTAAAGTACACACAGCAGGAGAAATAAAACTTCCCATCATCCATCAGCAGTGCAATCCTGGAAACAGTAAAGCCCTCCTATAAAAATTCCTTTCTTCCTCTCCCCATGAAGCACAGGAAGACACTGCAAAGTCCAGAACAAACCAGCAGCTAATGGCACCAATTTCTCCTCCCATTACAACATCTCGCATAAAGCCTTAAGCTCATTAGGTTTTAAAACACTGGTACAAACCCACACCCTTTTTTTAAAAGTAGAAAAACAGCAGCATTTTCTTGGCCCATCAGCAAAACTCCTGGATTACAAAAGGAACGTGATGCAGTAACAGAGATGCTGCTTTTCATTTGCTGTGTTTTAACTTTCAGAAGGCACGTACCAAATGTCACACGCCCTACACTAGGTGAGGCCACGCCACCCTCTGACAGCTGTTACCTACAGGTGACCAGCAGCCAACACTGAAGGAATGACCCAGAGAAGAAGGGGATGAGTGACGTGCACCTCCAGGTGACAAACACAGCCAACAGAAGAAACAGGAAGTCCTGGCTCCGGGAGCATCAGCAGCTTGCTAACAGGCCACATCTGGAGCAGCTGCTGAGTGCCCTGCTCATCTCCCTCCTGATGCAGCGCCCCGCTGCAGGAGCATGCACCCCGCTCACCTCGATAACGTTAGAGACAAGGTAGGGAAGGGTCTTGTTCACTTTGATCTTCTCACTGTTCTCCTTGATCTTGTCTTTCATCGCCTGAAGCTCATGGGTCACTCTCAGTACTTCACTCTTCATGATCTGGAATTGGTATGCAGCAGAAGGAGGAATAATAGTATTAAGAAGACTAAGGCAAGATAAAACTCATACATCATTCCAAAAGCAAAACAGGTATAAAAACATAAGCCTGAGAAAACAGTGGGTATGAAGGGAAACATAACCCAGAAAGAGGAAAAGCCAGCAAATTAGCTAAAATTGGTTAGCAATCAAGGCTGCACAGTCCATTCTGGTCTCTAAACAATGACTGTCCCCAAGTAGTTTCTTCCCAGTGTCACTGGATAACCTTGACCCAGACAAAGCATCAGCTCCCAGCTCTCACATATGAGAAACAAACCTATCAACTGCCTCTGCAGGGGAAAAATACTGGTTATTCCCTTTAAGTAAAACATTCAGCACTGGAGTCATGTCCAGCACCTGTTCTCCACAGGGATATCCAGGCCCTTTGGAGAACAGTGGAACTCACAGGACAAGAAAGGTAGAGGGGGACCTCAGGTGGTCTCTAGTGTTCCACCTCTGCTCAAAGCAGGGTCAGCCATGGGCTCTCAGGAGATTGCACAGGGTTTGCTCAACTGAATTTTGAAAACTTCCAAGGATGGGGCCTACAGTTTCTCTGGAACACCCTGTTCCACTGCCTGACTGCCCTCATGGTTACAAGGTCATCTTCATACTCCTGTGGAACCTCTCATTTTTGCAGTTTATGACAGGTAATTCAGGGTTTGAATTAACCTTGGCTCAGGTTTCAGTAAGATGAAAAAATCTTTTTATAGGAACAAAAAAAAAAGAAACAAACTAAACATATATCAGTAGCTTGACAGAAAGCTCAAATCCCTACATCTTTATATTTTAACTTTTCTAAGGCTTTTGCTATTACTGTGGTCAAAGCTCTACGTCTGGATGGAGACTGGTGACAAACACTGTCCCTTGGGAGTCCACACTGGGACCACTGCAGTTTAATGCATCGTCATCATTGACACAGACAGTGGGATTGAGGCACCTTCAGCAAGTTTGCAGATGACACCAAGCTGAGTGGTGCTGTCAAGACACCTGAGGGAGAGGATCCATCCAGAGGGACCTGAACAGGCTGGAGAAGAGGGCCTATGTGAACCTTGTGAGGTTTGACAAGGCCAAATACTAGGTCCTGCACTTGGATGGGGGCAGTTCCTGGTATAAACACAGGCTGATGGTGAAGGGATCAAGAGCAACCCTGTGGAGAAGGACTTGGGTGTGCTGGGGGTGAAAAGCGGGACATGACCCAGCACCAGGCACTCACAGCCCAGAAGCCTGTGGCACCCTGTGCTGCATCCCCAGCAGCGTGGGCAGCAGGTCAGGGAGGGGATCCTGCCCCTCTGCTCCGCTCTGGGGAGACCCCCCTGCAGTGCTGGGTCCAGCTCTGGAGTCCTCAGCACAGGAGAGACAGGGACCTGTTGGAGCGGGGCCAGAGGAGGCCACAGCCATGATGGGAGGGATGGAACCCCTCTGCTGAGAGGCCAGGCTGAGAGACGACTTGGGGTTCTTCATCCTGGAGAAGAGAAGGCTCCAGGCAGACCTTATAGCAACCTTCCAGTATCTGAAGGGGGCCTACAAGAAGGTGGGAGAGACTGTTTACAAAGGCTTGTAAGCGAGAGGACAAGGGGTGATGGCTTTCACCTGAAAAAGGGCAGATTTAGATTAGATGCAACAATGAAACTCTTTACACTGCGGGTGGTGAGACACTAGCCCAAGCTGCCCCAGAGAAGCTGTCAATTCCCCATCCCCGGAAACATTCCAGGTGAGTTTGGGCAGGGCTCTGAGCAAACTGATGTAACTGCAGAAGTCCCAGCTGACTGCAAGGGGGTTGGACTAGATGATCTTTAAAGGTCCCTCCCACCCCAAAACCGTTCTGTGTTTCTATGATTCTACTGACTGTAAGGGAAAACACCTGTAAGAAAAGAAGTCGTGTACTCACCATCCAACAGCAAGTATTGCTCTACCCCAAACCAACACAGCCAGTCCAGGTGTTTCTCGGGCTGTCTGGCTGACGCCCACACGTCTTCCTCCCTTTCCCAATGAGTCACACAGTTGGAAAACACAGTTTGTGATCCCCACTGAAGCAACCGCAGCATCAAATGGTGTCAGAGAACTAGTTACACCTGCATGGGCTACGTGAGTCTGTTTAAGGGGGAAATCCATTCTTCCCTAAAAAAATACCTTCCTAAAACTCTTGATGCCCAAGTGTAATGCTGCAACACAAACGTAACTACAGCACAGCAGCTAGGACAGGATCTCTTACATAAGAAGGCAAAAAATTCAGAAGTTTGATTTAATAAACACAGAAGTTTGATTTAATAAACACAGAAGTTTGATTTAATAAACACAGTCTGGGAAACATTCAAGGAAACCTGCACAGAGGGAGGGGTGTCAATAAATATTTCTCTACGATGCTCTTAATACAGAACAGAGAAGGCTGCTTTTACTCTTTTCTGTATTCTGCACTTTCATAATAAGACACACGCATATTTCTGCTCTCTTTAAAGAATAAGAAAGTACGTTAGTAAGTCAGTATTACTTGTGGAGCCTGAAGCAGTAGGATGAAGTTGCTCTGTAGAATTTATGAAATAATTTACCTCTGTTTTGCTAACACTAGGCAGCAAAAAAACCCCAACTCATACTCGAGTTGTAAATGCTCTTCTGTGTGGAACAGGTCCATCTTGGGACCTGTTTTCTATCCCTCCAGTTGTGGGGAATGATGAGAAGATAAGAAGGAAGAGCCAGGAGATCAATGCCTGGCTCTGAGCCTGGTGTCACGGGCAGAGCTTTGGGTTCTTTGACAACGGCTTGATTTAGAGGAAACCAGGCCTGCTGGCAACAGGTTGTAGGAGCAGAGTTAGCAGGGCTTGTTGAGAGAACTTTAAACTGGATTTGAAGAGGGGGATGGGGATGTAACCAGGCTCACTAGAGAGGTGCCTGGGCAAGCAGCCCAGTGTGCTGGTATTTTTGAGAACCAGAAGGCCTACCGCTCCTCGATGGCAAAACTGACACACTCAAACCCTTCTCTAAGATGCTCATACAGCAACACATGCAGCATGGGGAATACACAGGACAAACTGCAGTCAGTGCCAGGATCTCACTGCAATTGCTGAGACACAGTGGGATAGCTCACGTGACTGGAATGCTGTCACAGGTGGCTACGTTCTCTTTAGGAAAGACAGGCCACCAAGGCAAGGTGGTGGAGCTGCCCTTTATGCCAGAGAGCAACTGGAACGTATCGAGCTCTGCCCGGAGGTGGATGAAGAGCAAGTAGAGAGCTTGTGGGTAAGGATTAAGGGGCAGGCTAACATGGGAGATGCTGCCCTGGGTATTTATTACAGGCCATGTGAAAAGGATGGGGAAGCAGATGAGGCCTTCTGCAGGCAGCTGAAAGCAGCATCACAGTCACAGGCCTTGGTTCTCATGGGGGACTTCAAGCACTCTGGTATCTGCTGGGAAGGCCACGCAGCCAGACATGTACAGTCCAGGAGGTTCCTCCAGTGTATATATAATCACTTTTTCACTCAGGTGGTGGAGAAGCCAACAAGGAGAGGTGTACTACTGGACCTAGTCCTGACAAACAAAGAGGGACTGGTGCAGCACATTACAGCTGGGGGCACCCTTGACTGCAATGATCATGAGAAGAGTTCAGGATCACAGGCAGTACGCAGAAAACAACAAACAGAATTGCACCCTTGGACTTCAGGAGGGCTAACTTTGGCTTCTTCAAAAAACTGCTTGGAGAAATCCCATGGATTAGGACTCTAGAAGGTAGTGGGGGCTCAAGAGAGCTGGTTGATATTCAGGCACAACTTCCTCCAAACCCAGGATTGGTGCATCCCTATGAGCAAGAAATCAGGCAAGGGAAGCAGGAGACCTGCATGGTTGAGCAGGGAGCTTTTGAAAAAGCTCAAGGGGAAGAAGGAAGTTTTCAGTACGTGAAAGAAGGGACTGACTGTTTGGGAAGATGACAAGAATGCTGTCGGAGTCTGAAGGGCTGAAAAGAGGAGAGACAAGGCCTCCTTTGAATAAAACCTGGCAAGGGGTGTCAAGGTCAACAGGAAGGGTTTCTTCAAGTACATCAGAGGCAAAAGAAAAATTAGAGAAAACATGGGCCTGATGTTGAATGCAGTGGGTGCCCTGGTGACAGAGGATGCAAAGAAGGCGGAGTTCCTGAAGGCCTTCTTTGCTTCAGTCTTTACTATTCAGTCCAGCCCTCAGGAGTCCCAGACTTTGGAGATAACTTCTGGAGGAAAGAAGACTTTCCCCTGGTTGAAGAGAATCAAGTTAGAGACCAGTTAAGCAAACCAGATATCCTCAAGTCCATGGGCCCTGATGGGATGCACCTGTGAGTGCTGAGAGAGCTTCAAGAAGTCATTGCTAGGCCACTCCATCATCTTTGAAAGGTCCTGGAGAACAGACAAGGTGCCTGAAGACTGGAGAAAGCCAATGTCACTCCAGTCCTCAAAGAGGGCAAGAAAGACCCATGAAATTATAGGCCAGCCAGCCTCACCTCCATCCCTGGAAAGATGATGGAACAGCTCATTCTGAGTGTCACCTCAGCATGTGGAGGAAAGGAGGGCTATCAGAAGTAGTCAGCATGGATTGACCAAAGGGAAGTCATGTCTGACTAATCTGATAGCCTTCTCTAAGGGCATGACTGGATGGATAGATGAGAGGAGGGCAGTGGATGTTGTCTGCCTTCACTTTAGCAAGGCTTTCAACACCTGTCAACACCTTTTTAAGGTGTTAAGGGTTTTTAAGGTCTGGAAAAGAGAAGACTGAGGGGGGATCTTATCAATGCTTATAAATACTTAAAGGGCAGGTGTCAGGAGAATCGGACCAGTCTTTTTTCAGTCATGCCCAGTGACAGGACAAGGGGTAATGGATGCAGACTTGAACATAAGAAGTTGCATCTAAACATGACGAGGAACTTCTTTACTTTGAGGGTGATGGAGCACTAGTACAGGCTGCCTTAGCAGGGCCAGGGTAGACTAGACAATCTCCAGAGGTCCTTTCCAGCCCGTTATTCTGTGATTCTGTGAATTGCAAAGCCCCTCTCCTTGGATGGAAGAGCAACACAGGCTGGGGACTGGCTGGCTAGGGGCCAACTCCACAAAAAGGGACCCGAGGGTCTTCATGGACAATAAACTGAACAGGAGGCAGCAGTATGTCCCAACAGCAAGAATGGCAAACAGGATCCTGGGCTGTAGCAACAGGACTGTAGCCAGCAGATGGAGAAAAGTGGTCAGCCCCTTTACTGAACACTTGTTAGATCCTGTCTTGCGCACTCTGTCCAGATTTGGCCCTCCCCATACAGCAAAGACATTCCTAGACTGGACTGAGTTCAGCACAGGGCCACCAAAACAACCCAGGTGCTGGAGCACAGGCCCCATGAGAATTAGCAGAGGGAAGTGGGCTTGTCCAGCTAGAAAAGAGAACTACTGGGGAAGGTGTCAAGAAGACAGAACCAGACACTTCACAGCAGGTAGATAAGACAACAGTGAAATACTGGAAAAAGAGAGGTTCAGGCTTTATATAAAG
The DNA here is from genome assembly GCA_025345505.1 of Todiramphus chloris collaris. NCBI lineage: Eukaryota > Metazoa > Chordata > Aves > Coraciiformes > Alcedinidae > Todiramphus > Todiramphus chloris. Next base: position 9,835,286 of record JANVCC010000076.1, on the reverse strand, counting down.
GAATCTTTATCCTCACGAGGTCAGTCAAGCAGTGGCACAAAAGGCCCAGAGAAGCGTTGCAATCTCTGTCTTTACAGGCTTTCACAATCCAAGTGGATGAAGCCCTCAGCAGCCAGGGTTACAGCTGACCCTGCTCTGAGCAGGAGGTTGGACTAAGGATCTTCTCAAGTCTCTTCAAGCTGAATTACCTGACAATCCTACCTGACCCAGGCCATGAAACAGGCTTTCCCCTCCCCTGTGCCTACAGCAGCAGGGCAGACTGTAGCTGAAGTATCCAGGGCTCTGCAGCACAACACTCTCCTCAGCTTCCTCGCGTCCCGAGCTTCCCTTCTCAATCTAATAAACTTAGTTTCCATCGCCCTCGTCTCTGCTGCGCCCCTCACCCCCACCCCAAGCACCAGCCGCTCCCCAGTGGCGGCCCCGCCGCAAGCAGACGGCCCGGCCCGGCCCGGCCCCGGCCCCGCTCCCGGCCCCGGCGCTACCTTGATCTCGCTGTCGAGGAGGCGCGTGCGCTGCACGATCTCCTCCGTGGACATCTTCAGCACCTCCTCGCCGACGCCATCCTGCAGGGCACAACGGCGGCGTCACCCCCGGACCGGACCGGCCTGGGCCTCGGCCTCGGCCCGGCCCTGCTGCCCCCCCTCCCTGGCTGCCCCCCGCCCCGCGCCTCGGGCCCCTCACCTCCGACTCGTCCCACACGGACGCCATCTTTCCTCCGCCAGGCAAGCCAGCGAGCGCACGGCGCGGCGGGTTCGGGGCGGCAGATTCCTCACTGCTGGCCCCGGGAGCGGAGCGGGAGGCAGCGGGACAGGCGGCTGAGGGGGCCCCGGCGCAGCCTTCTCTCGCCCGGCCCGGCCGCGGTGCCGCCGCGCTCCCGCCTCCCCGAGAGCGGCCCCCGCGCTCTGGCGAATCTGCGCGAGGCGGGCGCCGGCCGCGCGGGTCACGTGCGCGGGGCGAAATCTGCTGAGTGATGGTCCCGCCGCCATCTTGGAGCGGGGCAGGGCGGTGCTGCCCCCGTTGGGTCGCGGCGGAGCAAGGCGGGCGCTCTCCCGGCCACTGCCTTTATTACCGTCAACCCCGTACAGAGCAGCGAGAGGGCGGGGAATGTGCCCCAGCCGGCCCCGCCCAGCCGAGACCGAGGACGCCCCCGCCATAAACCCCCCCCTTCCCCGCTGCGCGGCTCGCCAGGCACAGCCTGAGGGGCCCTGGGCGAGGCAGTCCCGGCGGCGGGGTCGGGTCAGACGTAGCCGGGCTTCACCGACAAGCGGCGGCAGTTGGGGCAGCCGCGGGTCCCGTTGGTCTGGAGGCACCTGCAAAGGGAGGAGGGCGGTCGGGGGGGGGTAGCTCTGCGGGCGGAGGCGCCCCCGGGGCCGCTCCCGCTGCTGTTCCGCTTCCCGACGAGCTCCCCTCGCCGCCGGCAGCGATCGGATCGCTGCCCGAGCAGGCGCTTCTCGACACGGTCCTGAACTGCTGCAGGCAAACCTGACCCCCCTGTGCTCCTGGACGCCTCCGCTGCTGGAGTTTGAGCCTAACTTTGGGGTCATCCTGAGACTGCCCTTTTCAAATTCTCTATTTTCAGAACTAAGTGGTTTGCTTCTTCTAATATTAAAAGGATGGCACAGTTTCCGTCATGGTAGTAGCACAGTAACAAGCTTCTTCACCTCCATGTACCTCTAGACAGGAAAGTGGGGGGATTCAGGGGAAAAATCCTAACTGCCCCCGGAAGGGAAGAACTGATTGCCCAGTAGGCATTAAATCTGTGCAGTGGGCTAAGCACCTACAGTGTGAGGACATCGGTGAACAATCATCTTGAGGGCAGAAGTGGGAGCTTGATGGCTCAATCTCTCCCTGCAGTGGGATCCTGGAGGGTACAGGTGAGCAGGACAAAGCCCTGAGGAACAGCATGCATGGGACTGTCCTACTCTGGGCACCAACAGCTCTTCCCTACGCCTAATGTCACAAGGATCTTTAGTAGTTCCAGCTCATTACTTTAAGTGGAAGAAGTGGGAGCAAGGCAGCGCCTGGAGCTGGTTGTTGTTCTCCCCAATGGACTCTCCACACATGCCACAGTACAGCTCCATCTCCTCCACACACTCATGGAACTTCACGACGTGGTCACGCAATTCTTGTTGCTGTCCCTTTGTGCGATAGATCCTTTCACACAGGCAGTGGAGCTTCAGCAGGCCCAGCTGCATGTCAAGGGCAGAAACATAAAAGTGAAGACAGGCCAGTAAGAGGAGTGGGAAACAGTACAGTCCCATCAGCCAGAGAGAGAAATACCAGTGCAGAAAGCTGCCCGAGGGATAGGATCAGCTGTAAGGACATTTGGTGCCTCAGCTGTTCTTGCCATTAACCCTACTTGTCCATATCTCAAGAGGAGACGCCAAGTTTGAGGTACTCTGCAGCCCTTTCACCATCGTGGCTTTCCTGAGCTACCTGTGACACAGATCATGTTCCCCTCCCCTTTGCCTCCACCTGCTGCTCAGGCTAAGGTTGGAAGGACCGAGTTAAAAACTTATAGGCTGAATAAGCCTGTAATAAACTGGTCTGAAACCAGGGTAACAAGAACGGAAGGGCCTTAAGGATGGCATGACCTCAAAGGTTAAAATAATCAGAAACAAGACGCAGTCATTAAGAGCAGTATCTAAAGACAGTAAAATTCTGTCAGCGTTTGTAGCTAATGCCTCATTCTGGCTTCTTTACATAAGCCAGAGACAGATTTGGACAAAGATCAAAACATCGAGGCGTCCCCAGCATAATCTGTTGTCACTTTAATACTAAAAACACACCTCTAGGAGAAGAATTTCAGTGTAAATGTAGGACCACTGTAGTGGAATAAATCAGGTAATTGAGGGAGTATGTGTACAAAGATTGATGTGCTGTAAAAATCACATAACCAATCATATTTAGCTTCTTTGTTGTTTGTACTGTATATAAACTGCTGCTGCTTGAGCTCACAGGGGCTGGATTTGTGATTTATTGTCCAGCATCCAGCAGAACTGAAATAAAGCAAATATCTCAACTCTGTGTCTTGATTGGCTTTGCTTACTGAGGAAAGGAGGCTTTTTTTTTGATCTATAAGGGAAGTAATATTTTTCAAGACAAGACCCCTAATTCTCTATCTCTCTGCTTGTCTCATACCCCATTTTTACTGCTTCCTACTTCCCTTTGTTTATCCCACTGTGGCTTCTCCCTCACTTTTCAGACACCCACACTGAAAATCATCTGTGCAACTGCCCACAGCTAAACACAACAATGCAAGTCCCAGGCAACAACTTGCTAATGCAGACATGTTAATAAGCAATCAAAAGCCTGGATACTTCCAACACCTGACTTCTTAAGCTGCCTGAGAGAAGCCCACGGACAGCGCTGAAGAGAAGCTGCAGGATCCTACCTTGTTCCCTAGTCCCTCCGCCAGCTCCTGTGCCTTTTCAATGCTTTCCAGAGCCTGTGAATGGAAAGCATGCATCATCAGTTCTCGGCCTGACGTATCAAACTCAGACTTGTATGAATGCCCTGTGGGAATTATTAAAAGAACGTGGTAAAAAGGTACGGAGTAAAAACTGGCAAAGCAAGCATCACCACAATGCTGGAGATGCACAACAGCTGTCTAGCGCATTTCCCTCCCCTCCCAAAAGCTCATCCGTAAGAAAAGCCTGGTTTCTGGAAGACCACAAATAGTCCAAGAGCTGCGTTTCTGTTCCAGCCGCACAGTGCCAAGCAAGGATGTGATGCTGGCAGAAGCTGGTGTTTCCGAGCAGAAAGAAGGCCAGACTTTCTCAGACTCAGTCACATGCTCAGCGGGCTTGGGGTGAAGTACAAGCAAAGCCATCCCACCCCACAGGCTCAACAATTGCTGAGCAGCTCCCATTTCACTGGTATGGGAGGGGAGGAAAGGGATCAGCACCTCCAGCACACCACACTCCTCCACTCCTCCCCCGCTCTTTGTATACCCACTTTGTCCTACTTAGGCAGGGTGTGATGGATGTAGGAGTGTGCTGCTCTCCCTCTTTTTCTGTCTGAAGGGAAGTATTTAGCACAGCAGCTGTCACACCAAGTGAGTCCCTGCTTTCCCCTGGATGCCACAGTGTTCCTCGCTGTTCCGATCATCAATCTCTGCTCTCTATGGAGATCTGATTCAGATCTGTCCAAGGGGAAGAAGGGGTCCCCCTTGTGATGCGCTAGCTTTCAGGAGGAATATTATAAAACTTCTACCCTATAATTAGGCATTACTGCTAGCCAGGGAAGAGGGCTGGATGAGATGAAGAATGTATTTTGAATGCAGGGGAGATGGCGTTAGATCTGTGGAGGCAGCAACAGCCTAGGATAAGGGACTTGTAGAAGACAGAAGCAGGAACTGCAGATGAGCAGGTAGAACGTAGCTGAGAGCTGCTCCTAGGAAGAGTCACTGTGCACTCAAATTAATGACCAGGACTAAGAAAGTGAAGTATGTGAGGGGGGGGAAGAGATGCTGAGAAGTCCAGGGGACAGTGTCTTGGACAGGAATACAAGAATGCACAGGAGTCTGGGCAAGCAGGCTGTGACCACAGCTTGGGAGGATCTGCAGTAGTACTGAGTATATGCACATGAAAGGAAAAGGACTAACTGACTGAGGAGTTTGGGAAGGTAGAGGAAGCTAGGACAAGAGTAGGGAATCTGCAAGTGGAAACTTAGCAAATGGCATTATTAAGTAACTGATATTGGGATGAGCATCACAAGAAATGGAAACTGGGACTGGGAAGTTGAGGGACACGCAGAGCTGTGACACTGGAGGAGATCACATCTGGGGTGTAAGGTTCATGACTCACCAGGGCAGACTTCTCTCCAATGCCTAGAACAGAACACAAGACTCACCTATTCATTCTCTTCTTTTGTATGTTTTGGTGGGATTAGGAAGCTGCGCAAAGCCCTCGCCGGGCTCTCACAAGTGGGAACTGCTTGTGATACCAGAGGGCAGCAAGGGCTGGAGGTGCAATCAGTGGATGTGGGGGTTTGATGAATGCTCTGAATATTCTCCCATGTAGAGGCCTGCCTCCCGCGTCCTGTCCTGTTCTTCTGAGATATGAGGCTGGGAAGGGATTACACTAAGCAAAGTTTTTTAAGTCCACAGTTTCTTCTTCCATTTCAAATGGCGCTGGCTTACTGAGATTGCAAGGTGTCTCTCACCCAACTGATTCCTTGCCATAGGCAACAGAGATGCTGACATCACCTTGAACTTGCCACTTTATTCCTAATATCTGGGATGCTTTGTTTGAGCTAAAATTCTTTGTGTCTTTTTTTTTGGTGTTAAGAGTGAATCTTCATCACATCTGCATCCAAACCAGTATCCTGACATGGCACTGTGCAGGCACACCGGGTTGTTTAGCATTGCTTCAAGGCTAACCTTTGAGGATGTCACTCTGCAGCCCAGTAACGTCCCTGCAGTGCAATCTGCTGCATCTGGATTTGAACACACGTACTCTGCTGAGCATTTTCAGACTAAGTCACCTGCTTGTACTAAACTGACTAGTTGTCAACTGTCAAAAACCAAACGAGTTTCTGCCCTCGTTTCTCTGTTTCACGTCACAGTTTATATACCTTTGTAAACCTAGTTTCTCTAGGAATTTGATACCATGTTTGTCTGCACAGCACACGGTGGAGCTGTAGAGCTGTCTAAACATCATCACTATCACAACAATAATCTCAGCTGTTGTATAGCTAACAAGCAGGCAGGGGAACCTATGTCAGAGCATAAGCATAAGCTGATTGCCCACAGTGGCAGAAGTAGGCTTCCTTCCTTCAGTGTGGTGCTTAAAGTCATCAGATGGATCAGTGAGATCATTCTTTAAGTTATCAGCCTGACTCACAAAGGGTGTTCATCCTGTTAGCAACACATTCCTGGCTGATAGGGACCATTCAGAGAAATGTAACTACAAGCAACAGGACCCTATTGGTAGAACCAAGGGGTACAGCTTTTGGGACGGGATTGTGATGTTCAGAAAAAGACCGTATGTTCTAATCTAGTCTAACAAACTTAAGTAGAAATGAGTTTGTAACTGACCTTGTCCAGCTCCTTCTGGATCATCCAGCACTTAGTCACTCCTAGCAGCACCTGGACCAGGCCCAGACGGTTTCCAATCTCTGTCATGATGCTCATGGAGGAGTCATACCGAGGAAAGGCTGTCTGCAGAAGCAGGGAGGAAGACACATGTTTTGCTACGGCCTGCTTTTCACACCCTTTTGCTATCTCCCCTGTCAGGAAAGAGCCGTACCTGCACGTCTCTGCGGCTGCGATGGATATCTGCAAAGCACAGCAGACACAGCGCTTGCAGAGGCCGGTCACCGTGCTGCAGGGCAATCTTCATGGACTCCTGAAAGGAATTGCCTTTGGTCAGTAAAAGAGCTTGTTCCTGGTTCAAAATAGCAGGGCTGGGACTGACACTCCAGCCACTGAAAGGCCAGCTCCAAGGAGAGAGCACAATCTTTTTAAGGCAAGTAAAGTCTCGTTCACAAGTTCCCAACCAAAGGCCATTCATAGACTCAGATTTTTGAGCCCCCCCTCGGCTGCTGAAACCACAGCTCTAAGACTGGGAAGCAGCGGGAACATCCAGAGTGAAGTGTGGATGGCACTGCATCTCTATCCCTCCCAGTCCTCTGCTGTACCTCACAGCAGTCCATAGCGTCTGCCAAGCGCCCCAGCTTCCGATAGGCCACTGCCATGTGGTACTGGCTCATCGCACGGTACTTCAAGCTCCAGCCCTTCCCATAGTCATTCACCAGCTCAGCTGCTTTACATGGGAAGAACAAGGCTTTCTCATAGTCCTGTAAGGCAGACAAGCAAGCAGATGGCCGTTACAGCAAAAAGAAATGAAAATTTAAAAAAAGCAACTATGTTTTATTTACTAACACTGCAACAGCTAGCAGATTTCTGTACACCTTTTAACTCCTGCTGCTCTCTCCCACGTGCCACATTTCACTCGATGTTTTCAGCAGATGTTTTCTCTGGACATCACATAGTGGAAGGCACAGTTGCAATATACTGAACTCATACTACTCTCTGGGTTTAGGACACTGCGGCAGTGACAAGACAAATGAATTTTCTATAGTATGCCATCAGCTTTACTCTGCAGGAACCATTCACCCTCCTCTAGAACCAAAGGCTGAAAACTTTCTCTCCTCTTACATCATCTCTGCTTTCAACATCTCATGTTGAGCCCTCATGTTCTCCATATGGTGAGTCAGCATCTCCAAGAGGCTGATTATCCACCATTGCAGGGAACAGGAGGAAAGAATCACAGCCTCACCAAATCCACAATAAAATAACAGTATCACCTATTTTCATTTTTAAGCACCTTTTGCATTAATAGTGGTTTAGAAAAAAAAATAAAAATCTTATTTTAAAGTATCTAAAACCATTCTCAAGTAAGCTACACCAGACTGCAGAAATGAAAAAGTCCTCATATTTTTTAGCTCTCCAAGATTCACAGAGGAGACTACAGCTTTTAAACTTTCCTTTCTCTCTTCTTATTTCATACTGTGAAAGTATCCAGCGCAATGTTTTTGCTTTATCTTTAGTATTATGAGGGGAGCTTACTCATAGTTTTTGACAGTTCATCTGGAAAGGCTTCCCTTAGTGACAAAAATCAAGACTTTGGGGAGGAAAACCTATTTGTTGCTGTTTGTAATAGAAGTTAGAACTGTCAAATACCCCAACTCCTCAGTTCCTGCCTGGTTTTGTTCATATAAATAGCTGTTTGCCTGCAATAGTGGTAGAAATGGAGAATCCATGAGTTCTGGCTGCCAGCCCTGTGTGCAGATACTGCCTCCTCTGATGTGATCTTCTTTGAAGCTGTTTGATCTTTGCAACACAGAGGAATATTCACAGCTGCTTCTGCTGTGCTGTATAAACACTGCACTAATCCTCCCAGCCGTGCTGCAGTGGAGAGTGCTCCACCATGCTCTGACAAAGAAGAGACTTTAGCTTATAATTTCCCCTCAGTACCCCACTTTCTATAGTAAAGAAATAAGCTGAAATTCGCAGCGTTTCCAGTTCTTTTCTGAATCCATGAGACAATCACTCTCTTGTCCCTGGGGTTACTGCACCTTTATCTGGGCGTAGAAGTTCCCGAGGCTGCAGCAGACTCGACACTCCAGCATCTTGTCATCGTTGTTGTGTGCGTAGCGTAAAGCTTTCTCAAAGCACTCCAAAGCCTTCTGGAAGGTGCTGAGGCCCAAGAAGGCATTGCCCATGCTGAGGCTCACCTGTCCGTTCAGCTGCAGGCTCACAGTGGTACCCTGCATGTTCAGGCACGTCTTACAGTAAGAGATTGCTTTCTGGAATTCACAGAGTTTCTCATTGCTGCGAGCCAGGTTTAGGTAGCTCTCTGTGAGGTAATCTGGGTCCTCCAGCTCCCGTGCTGTGTCAATCTGTACCACTGCAAACTTTAAGTAGAAAAGACAGTGCTTATAAAAGCGTGTTATGTAAATACAGCTCCAACACCCACAGAGTAGCAGCATCCTGTGCTGGAGAAGCTGCTCATCTCTGAGCAGGGCAGAGAAGTCCAGCAGCACAGATGGAGAAGCACCGTATACACCGAGTAGTTATCTGGTGGCTTAAAAGACCTATGGGCAGCCTGAGGAAACCTCTCCCCATCTCCACACAGTCTCTGGGGCAAGGAAGATGAACTAGGCTGGTGGTTAGTGGGGAAAAAGCTGCTAAACGGCCCTAAAGAGAAGCAGGAACCATCTGACACAATGCAGCTCAGTTTTCTTTCACTCGGTTCAATATATCCCACTTTCTCTGGAATTCTTAAGATATTCAAATACTTTATTAATAAAAGAAAGCAAGCTGCTGCTTTCATTGATTTTTTTACACAAATTGCAGTCTCGACAGCTTTAGTTCTATAACCTTCAGGATTCATTGCATGCAGTTCTCCTAAGTGACTGGAATTCTCTTTCTTTTAGACTGCAAACTCTTCTGAGCGGTGACTCTCGTGTGTTTTGTGACCAACCAAGCACACTGCTAGCTTAAATTAATACCAGTAGCAAGGGTAAATGTTGAGCTGTTTCCTCAGCATGTATTTTCACTAGTGATTATCGGTTAGGTTTATGGGTAACAACTCTCCAGGGCACAAATTACTTCCTTTTTGAATAGTGGCAACACATAGTGATTTAAGGTACTAGAACATTTTACATTCCTCACAAAATAAAGAAAAAAACCCCCAACCATAAATTGCATGTTTGGGTATGTACGTTCTCAGTTTCCCTGGCTCTTTAGGAAGGCTGCTACACGGAGCCAGCAATGCTCATGCTTCCCCCACGTTCCCTTACCTTTGTACAAGTTCTTCGTTATTTCCTGATTGCCACAGCCTCTTTCCTTGGTGTGAAGTAATTTTTCTCTCCAAAAGAGGTTGAGCATCATAACCCTTCTTAAATCACAGTTAATTTAATGCTTTTAATTCTGATCCCTTTCCCCGTTATTTCATCTCTCAATGGTTTATTGCTAAAGTTCTCCTCCTTCTATCTTTAATCATACATGGTGTAAAATCCTCTGTTCAACAGAAGCCATTTTTCCTTCCTGACACTGAGAAAAACTAAAAGTAACCCACTCTGATCCCACTTTCTGTTCTCTTCCCAGGTAGCACATTAAGGTTCAGGGACACTGAGCCCACTCCTTTGCCCGTTTCTTGTTTTCTGAGAAGCCTTCAGTATTTCCTGTAGTATTTCCAGACCTTACCTTTTTTCAATTCTTCTCTTCCCTAATCAGTCTGTTGTTTCTGCCACCACCTACATCACTTACCAGAACTGTTCTGCTTCATACGTTCTCCAAGTGTTTTAATATCCCTCTTTTCCTCTACATCCTAAGTATCTGGTTTTCAGACAGGGCTTTGACATGTGCATGGGTTTACTAGGAAGATGTGCTCCCCTCCCCATTCTAACCAGAGCTACCAAAAATCTTTTCAGAGGATGTGGGCACCTCCCTCACATATTGTGTGAATGACTACCAGTCTAGTTAGAGGCAACCAAAACCATCAGGACAAGAATATCAAGGCCCTTTAGCAAGACCCTATTTCAAGCCGGGATAGTTTCTTAAGACTATTACAGCATCCTCTTGCCTTGTCTTCCAGATTCCTGAGCCACCTCCCAAACACTGCCTGCTGCTCTCTCTATGCATCCTGTTACTTCTCAGATCCACACACCAGCTTCTTTTTGTTCATTTAATCAAACACAGTTATCCTCACGATCTTGAAATTTAACTTCAGCTTCTTTTTACTACTCTTCCATCAAGCCTCATACCCTTCTTTCTTTTGTGCTTTCCTGGTAACTGGGAGCTCCTGTCTGACTACAACTATGAGTGCGCTCCCGGAACATCTCTCAACACCCCCCGCCAAAAAAAAGCATCCTCTTACCCTCTTTCCCCTCTTAATCAGCCCCCTTGCAAACAAACAGTTGTAATAAAAAGCAATAGAAGCTCTATATTAGATATGAAACAGCAGTTGGACAACATGATAACAGACATGTCTCCACATGACTGATGCTTATTCTAAAGAATCCACTTGGAAATCTCTTTTTACAGCGACATACGCACTGTACACAGCTTTATGTGGACCAAAGGCCCTGCTTTCATACCTTTTCCTGAAGCCTGATAACACGGTGTGCCTGTGTGTGAGGAATAAATCGGAGATGGTCCCCAAGATTAGCTAGCTGGAGAACCTCAATAACCTGGGAATCCTGAGGGACGAGCCCCAGTGAAAAGCAGCATTCTGTGTATCTTGGGGGCAGGAGCTATCAGTCAGCACAGGGATTATGGCAGCCCAGAGTACACGCTCAAGAGCTGGTATGTTTTACTACATACAGAATAACCCCCCAGTTTCTAATCGGCAGCCACTCTCCGCAGTGGGTGCGACACAAGGGCATGCATTCATCTCCAGTTCACCTTACCTTCAGCATCTCTTTGTATCTGCCCATCTCTGCGTGAGCAGTGATGAGGCAACCCAACACCCGAAACCTGCCAGCAGGATCCGCAGACTTCTCCAAAACCCTCATCCAGACTCGCAGGGCCTTTTCGGTCTGATTAGACTGGTAAAGGTGGAGTCCTTTTTCTATCTGTTGCTTTGTCTGGTCCTGACCCATCTCCCATGCATTCAAAGGCCTCATAAACTAAGCTCTAAGGACAGCAGAAGTGCATAGAAGAGAACACAACTTTAAAACGCCCCAAGAGAGGAGGGCGGGTTGCGTGCTCAGGAGGCTTGGAGCCAGAAAAGCCCAGCCATGTCAGGGGGCTGGAGTTGTGGTAGGCAATGGCAAGAAGTGACTGCTCAGCACTCGAAGGCAGAATCCCAAATCCACCGGGCAAAATTCTTGCTCGCTAGGACTCCATCAGTGCATTTGCCTGTCCAATCCCATCAACAAAGAAGAACAGCACAACAGGGAGAGAAAGAGAAAAATCTCAAGCGACAGGAGTGAAACTCAATCTGAGCAGGCAGTGCTGGTCTCCTCCCCATTGGCTGCAGCTGCGCCTGCCAGTCCAGCTCACGTGGCTCCCAGGAATGCCAGTCAGGCTCCCAAGGTCAGGGCAGCCAACTGCCACCCCTGCCCGACAGTATGCAGCTTATAAATACCCTGGGGAGAGACAATCAGCTGCGGTCACAGGGATGCCTCAGTTGTCTCCTTTCTCTCTGCCTGGCCATTCCATTTTACCAGCCCTGCTGGTGGTGGTGGGCTAGGCTCAGCTAGGACAGGAGCTTTAGGAACAACACAGTCCTTAAAGCTAAGGATGAACTCAGAAGCTCCAGCATGCGCACAAGCAGTATTACATCAGCAACAATGCACCCCATCATTTGCCAGGCACAAAAGTCAGCCTGCCTTCTGAGGGCCATGGTTATAGACACAGACTGTTTCTGTCACAGATCTGCTGCAGATACAGCACTGGCTTCTTAAGGTCAAGGACAACAGGCAACTAACCATCTTGAAAAACCTGTTCCTGACTAACTGTTGCTCAGCAACATCAGATACCTGTGACAGTCCTCCAAGAGTTTTCAACAGAAGTTGCCAAAGGCACTGCTGAAATTCTGCATCCTGAGCTTGCTGATCTTTTGTAGTGAATGACAAAAATGTCCCAAAGCACCATGTTCCTGCACCCTTTGATGGCATAAGAGAACTGTTAGCCCGATTGGAAGATAGCTTTAACTCTCCTACGTTCTAAGACTCTCTCTCCTACACACCTATGATTCTAGGAGTTGAGTTTCATACTCCCACCCCCACTGATGTCCTGTGTTTTTAATGGGTCCAGTCTTGATTATCTATGGATTTTTATAGATATAGATCTACATAATTTATAGACTTTTTGAGGTATCAAACTTGGAGGGGGGAGAAGGGGGAAAGGAATACCTCATGGAAGTCTAAGGTTTTTTTTGGCTACAGAAGCCCCAGACACATGTTTTGGGGACCTTTTAAAGGCCAGAGGGAAGAAATGACAATTCAGAGTTTTACAACAGACTCACGTGCAGAAGGTGGCACATTTCCACCTGTCTCCCTGCTTCTGCATGAACTTGGTGGCAGTTCTTCCCCAAAGAAAAAGGTAAATACCAAGACAGTCATCTCCCAGGCCACCATCTGGACCATCCTGGCCTGTGTCATGGCTGCCTAAGGAAACACAAACCCTTCCTGTGGTAATATCCCTACGGAAAGCAGGACACAAAAGGACAAAGAACCACAGTCTACCCAGAGGCTTTATATCATAGCAGCCATGATCTTAAGAGATTCCATCGATACCTTTACCCAAAATTTCCTCAGAAAAATGTTTTCAAGAATGCATTTTAAATGCCAGAAAAGTCTTGCTACAATCAGACCGATTTTCTTTTGGGAGCTTATATAGTCTATGACATTTGCATTATTTAATTTAGCATTGTTTTTCAGAGCAGTAACGTGCTAGATGATGTTTCAGCATAGACTTCTGTGTACTTGCAAACTCTGGAAGTAGAAACTGTGGAAAAGTCTACAGAAGGCTGAAGAAAAGTAACGCTGAGGCACGGCTGGTTAATGTGCAAAAATCACTTCAGCAGCACGGGTAAAATTAACATCCAGGGCCTTCATAGATTTTAGGGATTCCGTAAAAGTCTGCTTCAGAATTAAAAAAAAAGTCTCTTCTCACTGTAGTAATTATTCTGTTTCTCTTGGGGTGGGTGGTGGGCACAAGATGCAGAAGACTGATCCCCATGGAAAGGACCAATGAAGATGAGGCCACCAGATTTCTGAACCCGGCGAAGTTAAGAGGCCAGGGACAGCGACCACTGGAGCCTGCTACACAAAAGGATCAAGCCAGGAGTCCAGAAGGGGGAAAAGCAAAGATCTCATCATTCTTCACTGGAGCAAAATCAACCTTCCACAAGTAACCTGCCTGTAACTTGCACTCCTCCTGATGCTTTTGGATCACTTCACCAAAGCACTGCTCTCCTCAGTATTCACTCGTATCCCATGAAGAATTGGTAAAGCGAGGCTGCCACACATTCTGACAAAACCCATCTAGCAGGAGGGAAATGATCTGTCCTGCGTTTCGCTGAGCACACCGTACTGCCTCGCTTCTGAGCACTCCTATGAAACGGTCTTTTAAGAATCAACTCACAGTTCACCTGCTGAGAAAACCCTGTCCTAGTAAAAGAAGGGTGAGATACATCAAGCTCAGATTGATCATTTTCAAAACATATACTCTGGTATGGAACACACCACCCTGAGCCCAGTGTGGCTGCCTAAATAAGGAGGGGTCAGTGGGTGGAATCACCAAGATAGTGACTACCTGAGCTGCTTTGAGAAAGTAATGGCAGAGTGATCATCAGTCTGTGGCTCCAGGAAGCTCTAGTCTGTACAAGATTCAGGTACAGATTCTACAGTAACTGATCCTCAGTTTCTTCTTGGGACCAGCAAACATGTAATCCTGCGAGGTGCATGGAAACACCAAACTCAGGAATCTCACCTGTCACATGGTGGAGCTATACGTGCAGTCACTTCTTCAGAGTGACCACGCTGCGACGCGTGTCCTCCTCCCCGCTGCTCTTCAGAATGTACCCTCGGTGGCTCCTGGCCATATGAAGACAGCAGAACATGGCTGGTAAAGTCAGGAAGATTGGAGACTGGAGTCAAAACAAGTAGTGAAAGGTGGAGGAGGATGTGAGTTAAAAAACCTCTCCTGAAGCATTAAACATCAGGACTTAATCTGAAGGTCTGTGTATTTCCTATTGGTGTCAATAAATATAGCAACTCATGTGAGATGCTCATTATTTTGAAAGATTAATACACTAGCTCTGATTTCTAGTTTAATTGTCTACTGATTGGTGGTGGCCTTTTAAATTAAAGAAAAAAAAAATCTTCAGAGAATGAAAAAGCCACCTACCCAGGGGGATGTAGTTATCGGTTCTGTAAGAAGCAAGCGGCAGAGCTTTGCCTGAGTAAGATGAGGCTGGGCAGCTTTCTGCACAAGCAGGAATCTTCCATCCTGCCTGAACGATGTCTTTTTCTCATTCAGCTGTTCCTCTCCACCCCTCACCTCAGCTCTGTGTGAACCACAGATGGCCGCGATGAGCAGCAGGGCTCCCCTCCTGGTTGGAGGGTGGCAGGAGAAGAATAAAGCACTGAGTCCCTGGTGCCTGCAAGCACTCTCAGGTTTATGGGCATGTAGGAAGGAGTGGGGTGAAACAGAGTATGCCAGATCACAGAGGAAAAGGACACGGAGGAGGAACACAGCTGCCCTCAAAATGCTAGCAGTCTCTGAGATGCAAGACAGAGGAGGGAGGCAGGGAGTAACGCCACTGCATTTTAGGAGCTTTCAGAAACATCATGGCAAAGTCATGGCCATTGTGGTAATTTCCTTCTGGGAGAAGCAACATTCATGTCAAACTCATGGCACATTCCTAAATTAATTATATTTTGCCTACACCAAATACTTATTTTTTTACAACTCATTTTATTTCAAATGGTTAACACATCTTAGTTCTCAAAGCAAAGCAGGTAACTTTCACTCATCACGAAACCTGAGCTAGTAATCCCAACCCATCTGGGGTTTCCCCATGCAGTATCTCCAGGACCAGGAGCACTGGGGAGCACCAATACCTTCGTGCTGCAGAAGCAGGACAGGTTTGGCAAGCTTGGCTGCGCTCCTGGAAGGGATGAGGAGGTGGTGGAAGGTTGGGGTTCACAGGAGGGGTACAAGCTGGTGCCTATCTAATCCCACACGCCACCACACACGCGTGCTGTTCCCACGTAGCTGAAGTCTGCTGTTATGTCCAAGTGATTTAGCCCTTTGAAACACTGTGAAGCACAGTGCATGGAACAGGCAAGTGTCTAGACAGCACCAATTCTGCCAGGCTGGATATGCCTACACCGCATTCCTCAGCCTACCACAGATCTGCACTGTCCAAGATGCTCGGCTTTTCTGTATCTAATATCTAAAGGGGACCTGACTGCCAAATGCTACAAAACAGAGGCTAAACAACAGCAAATCCTGTTCCATTTCTACTCAAAGTAGCTCATCTACATAGAGTTAAAAACCCAGGGCCACAATGTACATCCAGAACACATGGTATTGGGCCATGAAAATTTTTGTGGCTCACAGTTAAGGAACTGGAAGACAGTTCTCCCATCTCTCTCCTCATCTTCCCACACTTGGACCCAAAAAGAACCTCAAGTTTAAAGACACAAATACAACACACAAGGACTCTTCTCAAACAGTTTAATAGCAAATAAACAAAGGAAGGTACCACACTTGGCATATACAAAATGACTTGTTGTCGGTGTGTCTGTGCAATTAAAACAGCTGTAAGTTGCCCTTTGGGACAAAAAGAAAAAAAAAAAAAAAACAAAACACACACACAAAAGGAAGAAAATTCCTTTAACACATACTCGCTTGTTCCAAACTTGTAACAAATCTTTGCATTTTTAAATCCACTACACAAACTCTGCGATCAGATCAGAAAAGCAACACGTGCTCCTCTGCTTTTTAAACCATTAAAGTAAAATCCGTAAATCTCTACAGAGTACAACACAATTTCACACAAAAAGACATTTTGTTTTGCAAATCAAAACAAGAAAAAAAGAAACAGCTCAAACAAGGTAAAGAAAAGCATTTCTACGACTGAACCACGACTTCGAGTTGATTAATTCCCATTACTGCAGAACAGACTCTACATTTGGTCATAGTGGCAATTTGTTTTCTCGTCACATTGTGAATCACTTTACATTGTTTTCTAGTAGAAAAGGCAAAAAACTGTACAAAACCCCTAGTGTTAAATACAATGTTTGTACCAATAAAAAAGCCCACAGGTTTGTCTCCAAAATGTAAATTTTCTTATTTTAAATTATTCACAAAAAGCAGCCAAAAATCAGAAAGGCAGCTGCTGCTCCACTGTCTCAAATCCATTAAAACCACCACAGAACAATTAAAACAACCAAAGGAAGAAAAGTAAAGAAGAAAGGAAAGAAACATCCAACGTTTGGCATTTTGGTTTTCTTCAGATATTTTTTCCACAGGTTTCCCCAGAAGTTCCTTATGGAACCAAATGCGCACGTACAGCAACGTACTGGCAGTCACTCCGTAGGCTGCAGGGTACCAGTGCCCCCCACTGACACACAGTCCTGTGCAGTCAGACTGTGGGACTAACAGCGGCCAGCCCACCACCCTACCTCCCCAGGAAACAAAATCTCCATCCTCTCTTCACCAGCCTCACGCTTCGCTGCCCGGTACGCGCGCCACGTCCAAACGTGTTCTGTCTGCACATGTCTTCCTGGTGTCTACTGAGTATACAGTATCCTCAGCCAACTCAGGAGTAGGATGGAGAAAAAAAAAAAAAGTCCTTTTGCATCTGTGCATTATCCCAAACACTGGACAAAAGAGTTCTATCCAATCAGACATGATTTATTTTGTCAGCGTAACCCCTTCTCCTGGGATTTCATTTCACATTATTCTCTCCTGTTCAGATACTTACGCTAGCTAGATTGCTTCTCCTTCTGACTGAAACTTCATCAGGTGCCTTCGGCTAGAAGCTACATCCCAGTTTCTATTTGTGTAGATGGTTTGTGGGGTAGGGGGAGTTCTGCTACCCAGAAAGCAGTAACCTGTTCTAGTTCATCCTGCAAGCCAGAAAACTGCTTAGCTCATTACCCAATTAAAAACTAAACAAAAACTAAAAAATCTCCGTAGAGATTCCCCAGCTCAGGCCCTTGAGAAGAGAGCTGGGGATGGTACCCTGTTCAGGTAACAGCTCCAGAGGCTGTTGTATTGTGCTTGTCACTTGGGAAAAGAGCCAGCGGTTGCAGGACCAGGTTTACAAGTGCTTTCCCTGGGATATTTCAAGAGCTAACCTAGATCCTTCCAGGATCCTGCCACCAAGGTCTGACCGGTGGTACCGAAGTGGGCCTGGACTTCACAAAAATGTGCCCTGAATTATACAAAAGGCTTGTAACGAGAGTTTCAAAGGAGCCCTAGCTGCAGATAACTTTGGAAACGGAAATACTGTGAAGTTCCCCCACCTCCCTGCCCCACAGCTACCCCCTTTTCCCACCAAAGCTTCCACTGCAGGAACAGTGCAACCAAGCTCCCAGGAGCCTCTGACGGCAGTGGAGGTGGACCAAGGGCCAGGTGCTCTGTCAGGCAGACAGTCTAAGTGCACAGGTAGATGCTCTCAGGTGGCTTCTGATCAGGTATTTGTCAAACTAAACCCACCAATTTAAAGGATACCTGTGAAACCCATTCAATTGCTCAGTTTTTGCACAAACTATAGAAAACAGAGAGGTGAAGGTGATATATACGAGGGTGTGAAGAAAACAGCAGGAAACATGCAAAACATTTCTGGGCACTATCTTAGTTCAAAAGATTAAAACAAAAACATCACATTTTGCTGAGGAGATTGTAGTTACAAAAAAAACCAAGCATGCTGGAGCTTAACAAAATACAACATCAACTTTGATCAAATTTTCACTGCAGACTGATAATCACACAGGGAAGCAGGGGAAAAAGAAAAAATAATCATAATTGAAAAAAAAAAGCCAGGGTGGGGGAAAAAAAAAAAAAGTAGCTACAATCAGAGGAAAATGTAGTTCAAGTGTTTTCTGCTGATGCCACTCAAGTCACAAGTTTGAACTCATAAAAACACATGCTGTCTCCTCAAGCACAGAAACCAAATCAGCAAAATGTGACTAGGAAATCTCCTGAAAGATTGAGTCACACCATATAATTGACTTTTTCTTCGAAACTGTGTTTTTAAAACTAAGCACACAGAAAAAAACTAAGCCTAGAAAAGTGATTGACTGTATGTTCACAGAAATACAAATACTCCACAAGGTATGCTAGCAAGGCTGCTCTGAAGACAATTACAAAGAATCAGATTCACAAAATCAAGTGGTTATCTTACGAAGGTCTAGAAAAATAGAATTTTTTTATATTCAAATGCAAGTTTAAATATTCCCCTTCAGCAGTCTTTCTAGCAAAACCAATTTGGCAGCACAAAAGAAAAAAAAAAAAAAGAAAGAAACAAACGTAATAAAAATACACATCAGCATCAAAGGTCAACACAAGGTCAAAGGTGAGAGTTCAAGCATCAGAGAAGCTGAAGAGACAAGGATTTGGACGATGTACTTGAACGCCACATCGACATGCTTTAGGCACAACGATGAACAAACGGCAGGAATCTAGAAAAAAAACAAACCAGAAAGAGGGAGACCCACTGAGTTACACAGAGCAGTACATCCAAACACGGAGAGAGAGAACGAGAATGGGCACTGTACAATGAGATCTCCTGGGGGAGGGAGGTGACAGGGAAGGGCAGCACATGCCAACGATGGACAAGTAAAAGTCAAAGTACATGAAGGACACTGAGTAAACATCAAACTGCCAGAAACCAAATGGAAGCAGAGGCCTGGGTTTCCCTCTCCATGCCCAGCCTGTGGAGCACTCCCCAGTCTAGTGCCACATTGATTAGCATGCAGCCACCTCACCCTGTGCCCAGCGTCTCCACCAGCTTTGCTCAGGAGAAGAACAGAGCAAGCTCCCTCCCCAGGACCCTGACTCCAAACATGGCTCTGGGGCTAACATCTGCCCACAGAAACAGAGACCATGAGAGACAAGACAGAGGACACAAGGGATTCACAGGTGGTTTGACGGCTGAGACTTTTCTTGCATCCTAATATGGGAAGTTCTTAGGCAGTGGTAGCTCAGGAAATCCATGTTCTTTCCTTTAGCTACAGCCCCTTCTCATTCCCTAGGAGCCCATGAAGCTGGGGGGGGTGTGATTTGGAATGGGGGGGGGGGGGGGGGGGAGATTATACAAGACAAACTCCACACATTAGAGAAGAATTCCTTAAGACTTGACTGCAAGTTAAGACTTGTCCTAGCTGAGCACTTTTCATACCTTTAGACCTGCACAGGGATTTTCCATTCCCAACTTTTTATATAAACAGCCCTCACCTCCCTGACTTCGTGAGGAGGGGATTCTGGGCTCTGAGAAGCTCTACAGTCACTGTTGCCAGTTTGATGAGTAGGGGGGGGGGGGGGAAGGAAAAAAGTGTTTCCTGAAGCTTTCTCAAAGAGTTTATAAATAAAATAATTCTTATATCAAGTGATATAAATACTTTTGTTTCCTCCCCTCAGCTTGTGAACTGCAAGAGACAAAGAACATTTTGGGAAGAATGTGGGAGATAGGGGGGAGGAGAGGAAGTAAGTTTGTCCTTTTTTTATTCCTGCCTCCTCAGCCACCCCCAACTCCCTTTTATCTCCTGCGGGGCCTTACTCTTCAGCACAACTCCAAGCTGCTGGTTAGATACTAGAGTAAGGTGAGACTTGCATATTATCTTATAGCATTTACAGCACGTTTGAGAACAGCAAATGTTGCATACTAATTCCAAAGCAACAAGCAGCAGGTTGTCCACTCCACTTATTACAACTGCTGAGATTATTTTGCTCTTCATACTTCCCAACTTAGAGAAAGGACTTAGTATGGATTTAAACCAACTCCAGCGAACAGCACAATGCAGCTCTTGCTGGAATTTCTATAGTTTGCTGATAGCTGTAAGGTTTCAGTCCTAAAACAGAAGGCAAATTCATCACAAACTGAGGCATGAGAAACAAGAGGCATGAAATGAAGTGACATCTAAGCATGCACCATAGAAATTATGTGTGTGATTTGTTTGGAGGTTTGTTTTGATAGAGATTTTTAAAATATTTCACTCAGCAATTCTGAGGGGAAAGACTAAGTTTCTTCACAGGCCTCAGGAAGGACTGGCCTACAAGAGCAGAGCCACGAAATGCTGGATAAGAACTTAATGACTTGGGGGAAGTTATTCCAGTTTGTCCTTGTTTTATCCTCACATCTGTGAGAGTTCTGCCTTGTGTGTTTTATACTTTGTGGTGTGTATGCTCAGTGATATAAAGCATTAAATGTCTGCAACGAGAAGCTCTCAAAGCATTTTCCGTGTTCATAGTTGAACCCTTCATTCGCCATTTGCTTTATCCAAGTTGCTTTTAGATACTTCCAAATGAAACAGGAACAATCTCATTCTGCTTGGCTGTTCTCCCCTAACTCACAACCATTAACAAAAAGGAACACTTCAGTTAATTCTACCACAGAGGCAGAATCTATCATGCTACGTGACCTCCAGTACTCAGATGAAAAGCTTTTTCCTTAGAAATGTATTTGCCAGTGAGAAATTTTCTGAGGTGCCTGTTTTCCAGACAGTAGTGCCCATAGCTAGTAAACTGCCTCACACCATTAAAAAAGAGAGAGATTCACCATCACTGTCCCAGATGCTTTTGAAAAATTCCAATCCTCATTCTGTTTAGGATTAAAATCAAATCACTATTTATCAAAAACATTTTCTAATAAAGCAAACATTGTATTGCTGGAAGAAAAAACCCTTAACTACCAAGAGTTATCCCATTTTGGACTGTTGATTATCTAGGGGACTGAAGAATCTATGATTTCCTTTACTATAGTACTTGATACTAAAGTAGCATCAGACTAAGGCTTCAATTGTTCGTATTACTTGCATCTTATTACAGCGTATCTAGTAAAATAAAATGTCTTTGGAGGAAAAAAATGTATCTACGAAGCAGACCATTTCCATCTTGTCTCTAAAGATACATAAGTACTTCCTGGTGGCACGTGTAATATGAAATTCCATTTCACCAGCAGACCGACTAGCTTTTCTGGTGAAAACTTCAGTTTCTTTGGTTTATGAGCATACAGAATACTTTGTCCATGTGGCTACTTAAGCCAACCCAACTCTGATCCTACACTATCTAGCAAATAAAGCATTTGACACTGATTTGATTTGCGCTTGACGGAGAGCATGATAGGAACTTAAACTAAAATAAAATTCAGAAGCCCCATGTCCCCAAAATCCCAGACTTCCCTGACAATGAGTGAGAAAGAAAACTGGCTTAAAACTGGAAGGCAAGAAGAGCCTGAATCTCCAGGGTCAGTGGCTGCCACCAAACACAGAAATGTTGACTTCATCTGATCAGTCCTGTTATCAGAAAAACATCTGCCCAAGTCACAAACTTGATACATTTATTAACTTTGGCAACACATACATCGATACACCAGGAAAGGGAAATCCAAAACAAATACACAAAACAGGCAACATCTTCAGCTGGTGAAAACTGATGCAGTTTTGCTGAAGAGAGCACAACTGCATTGATTCAAACCATCTGAAGATTACATCTTTTAAAATTTAACCTGCATAGACTTCTTTTTTTTTTCCTTTTTCTTTTTGGCAATACTTATAGTTATGCCAGTAAGGCACAAGAGCTAGCCCAAGTTAGGTGTCTTAAGGTGATTATGTCTGGGAGGAATCAATGATCAAACTAAGCCACAGTGTAAACTGGTGAATCTCCTAACATCAACAGGAGTTGCACCTATTTGCAACAACGTCAAGCTTGATCCATACGTTACAGTACTGAGGACATGCTATAGGTTGCAAAAGCTACCATATCTAATTTTGGGCAACTGAAATGACTAGTAAAGAGGCCAGAGCATCAAGTTAAAAGAAAAACAGGACAAAGGTCTCAGATAGTACAGTGGGGTAGGGTGCAAGGAAGGTAAGAGTGACTGTAGAGACCCCAGAGCACAGTGCTCTCCTCCACTGGTTCACAGCGTTCATCTCCCCCATTTTGCAGTTTTGGGGCTGCAAACAGGCCACTGAAAATCAGTAGTTTCAATCATGCACATTATTGTGTAAAACAGTCACATTCAGGATTCTACAAAACCCTGGCCTTTTTTTCCAGTGAAATAATTTAGGTAATAAATATTCTCCACCCTGGAGCTGTATAAAACTTCTATAAAAATAGAAATAACATTCTTGGTTACAGCAGGTTGCACTTGGAGCAACTGCTCCCACCTATGGTTTGTTTGGTTGTTTTTTTTTCTTTCTTTT
>JANVCC010000076.1:9777486-9812788 GCA_025345505.1 Todiramphus chloris collaris | reverse complement strand
AAAAAAAAAAAAGTCATCCCATTATCACCCTGGAGGCCTTCATACTCCAACACTCTTTTCTCAGAAAACCAGGACACATCTTTCCCATCATGCAGAATTCAAGTGTACATGGTTCACTTCAGTGTATGCTTATGCTTCTAGAGAGATTCAAATAATTAACACAGAAGCGTACCACATGCCAGCGTAACTGGGAGATTTGGCAATCTGGCCTTTGAACCTCTGCCACCACAGAATTATTTGAATAATACTGATAGATTTACCTGCCCACCATCAATATAGACAGACTGGCATCAACTGTTTGGTTTTCGATTTAAGAACAGAGTGGGCTCTTTTGGGATGCCACAGGTCAGGCCTTGCACTTTTGAGGTTTGAGATCCCAGGGGACCCAGTCCCTGGGAACGCCTGACATTCCCATCAGAGGACCATGGCACAGGGCTGTGGGTTCCAGGTGTGATCTCTGGTTCGATGGGTTTAGCATTCCTCCTGCTGGAGCCAAGTCCCAACCCTGTGGCTGACCCACACACCCGTTAGTTGGCAGCTGGCTCCCAGATTGCCATGTTAGCAGGTGCCCTGGGAAACAGCGTCACGAACCAGGAATACAAAGGAAACGAGGAAAAGGAGAAAATATGAGGTAAATGGAGCTTCTGTTAAAGACGCACAGAAATTGTAAACGTCCTCTTTGTGACTGAGGTGGATTTTGGTGGTCATAAACCAGGCCTCTGCTCTGATTTCTTGAAACGACTCAGGCCAGAATGTCAAAAGTCCTTTGAGCCCCCTAAAACCAGTGTATAACCAAGGCCCTTAGCAAGGCATTAGCAGTTTCACAAGTGTGCAGAAGAAGTGTGTGTTCCATCTCCCTTCAATACAGAAGATAACAACGAGTACCAAAAGGCAGAATGAGCCTCAACAGCTCAGTGCTCTGCTCTGGTTCCACAGCTCCTGTGTTAGCCTGTTTTGCACTGCTACACACCACCTTAAAGGAAAACTGCAGTATAAAGAACTACCTGATTACTACACCAAATCACTGCACAAATTGGGTTTTGGGGTTTTTTTGGTGGGTTTTTTTTGGTTTTGGTTTTTTTTTTTGGTGTGGGTTTGGTTTTGTTTTGTTTCTTATAAACAGAAAGTTATCTTTGCAACAGAGTTAAGACGGAGAAATCGAATCCTATGAGAACACATATGAAACAGGAGCCTCGAGAGCTGTGTTAGTGTAACTCTGGGCTTTGTATCTCAGTTTGTTATTTTAATAAAGAAACAAACAGCACTTACGTTATGCTTATCATAATGAATTCAAAGTAATACTCTGCAAAAAACACATAATTCCACAGAAATGGGGAATGTGATGAACTGTTAAGAAGAAAAATTGTCCAAAAAACCCTGCAGGTTACCAGGGATCAGGAGTTTCTAGTTTTCGGTACCAGATGCATTAATCCATACTAAGCTGTGTCTCTCTGTAACTTTCTACAAAATCTAAATAAAGTACATAGGATAAGTTTTCTTAAATATGGCGAAATTCACTGCATCTCATTAATAGTCAACTGTAAATGGACAGTGAAATTTTCTGGGCAGGGACATTATCTAACAATTTTATAAAGTGCTGTGCACATTCACAGTGCTATATAAACACTACTTCATATACAGAAAAAAAACCCCAACCAAAACAATCACTGCAGTTTTCCTTTGGTTTGTTAATGTGTTCACCCTTCTAGCCTGTCTCCTACTTTAGAGATGATTTACTAAACCCCCACCCATGGCATACAGTTAAGGAAATTTCCAAGAGTGGGTGGTGCATGACAAAGGCTACATGGAGTTGGTTCTCTCTTGACCAATCCTGGATGGACTCGGTTCTCCTTCCCCAGCTTTGTATTCATCAGCTGTTCTGTGGTATTTCTGCTCCCCCTTCTCCTCTCTACCCCAAGGCAGTGTGGTGTCACTTTCTGCTGCTCCCTTTAACCTTCCCTCCCCACCCCAAGAAGCTGGCATTGGTCCTTCACAACACACACTGGTTACAAACACAGCAAACTTCAAATAAGGGGAGGGGGGAAAAAAAAAAAAAAACAAAAACAAAACAAAACCTCAGCGATATGGCACCTAAACTCCAAAGTAAAACACTGGAAACAAAAGCACAAACTTGTCCTCCATCCGAAGCAGGATTCTCAGCAGAGGCTGCAGCCGAGTCTTCAGGGGAAGATGTGCCAGATAGAAGGCATGGATCAGCTTCCACGACTGTAAAAACACAGCCTTAGGGCTTCGAATCACTAAGTGCGCTCCTCTCCAACTTACCAGAAGATCCTTCTCACTCCAGTCCAGGAGGGGAGGGTGCTCAGTATGGCTTGCTGTCGTTCTTAGAGCGCTTGAGCTGTACTTTCAGGCGCTTCATGCCGATCTGAAAGCCGTTCATGGACTGAATGGCGGCCTGTGCAGAGACAGGATTGTCGTAACTTACAAAACCTGCAGAAAAAGGAAAAGACATCATTACGCCACGCCAACGCTGTCCAGACTGACTACTCACAACTGGAAATGCAGGTACTCACAAAGTTAGAGGGGCTTGCATGAAATGCCACTTTCAGAAGCTCGCAGCGGTTTTAGACTCTTCATAAAAACATTAAGAGCTCTCAGGCAAAGCAATGCTTCCTGACGTAGGCAGCTTTGGCCAAAAGATGTACAAAGCCCAGGAAATTAAAACAACACTTTCTGCTCTTCCAATATAAATCAGTACTGCTGTTTGTTTTGTAGGAACTCACACCTGGGAGAAAACCAAACCTGGAAAATATTAATCTATATATGAAAGCTCACTCAAGATACAAGACTGAAATCACCCTCTTGGCATCAGAGGAGTAGATTTGCTTTGAGTGAAGCGGCTGTCAAGGCACTAGTACCACTACAATGTTTAGGTTTCTCTCAGATGAAAAGTTGTGTATCATTGCAGGGAAAGAGCATCCCCATGATAAATTTCTCCAGAGTTTTGAAGGAACCTGTTTTACAGAGCTCCAGTCAATGGCTAACATCACTACCTGGGCAGATCATTCCATATGCAGGTGTTACAGCCTGATGCTCAGCATATTTTTGTGTTCTCACAAAGCATCAGATTGTCCACATCTTTTGTCTCAAATCCTGAAAAATACAGGATACTATATAGACATAAAGCTAGCAAAGAAAAGGCTCACCTCTCCTATCCCCTCACAAGAAATCTCCGTTGATCTAAATGGTCTCAAGAGCTACAAAAATGCTACAACTGCTTGCACTGGCATTTCGAAGTGAGGAAAATAAACCCATGAATCTTTCAGTCCACATGCACAGCTTCCTGCTGCGCAAGCTAAAGACGAATACATTCTTTGTTCTCTTGGCATCACAAGCTTCAGCAGTTAACTGAAAACAATCTATTTGAATAGTAACCACAATATGCCAGGTTGATATACAGTTTTAGGATATACACCCAACCTGGAGATGCATCCAATCTAAATACACAATAAGCAGATCAAAATTAGGATGAGACACACAACCAAAGCTAGGTAGCAACTAACAGTTGAAATGGTTTTACTATTACAAAATTTTCAAGAATTAGGAGGAAGGTTTAAAAATTGTCTTCAGAGAATTTACAGAACACCAGTCAAATGTTCCTGTGCTATATGTTAGCCATAATAATGATCTATAAGAATATTTATATAAGTCATTCATAATGATATAGCAGTACATACAGCAAGGTAAACAGTGAATAGACAGAAAGGGGGAAGAAGAGAAACTATTCCATGATTACAGTCTGGAAACGTGAATCACAGTGAATTATCTAGGGCCAAAACAGTATAATGAGGCATAATAGTATGAAATCAGGAAAAGTAAAAAGCCACAACAAAAATCAGCCAAATGCAGTTCATTGCTGAAAGAGTTCAGATTGAGTTACTGATTTTTTAGGAATATAGAGAAAGAGTCACCACCTGACTTAAAAGTTAGACCAAGGAAATATACTGGAAATGAGATTTCTAGAAAGAAGCCACCTTTCAGCAGGTAATGATCAGACCCAACGTACCAAAACACTTGCTTAGATTGGTCTGCTTGTCAATGAAAACCTTGGCAGAGACAACATTTCCAAATGGCATAAACATCTGCAGCAGATCCTGATCCCCAAACTCCTGGGGGAGATGGTAGATGAACAGATTGGCTCCCTCTGGACCTTTGAACAACAAGTAGGAACACACATTCAGAAAGAGCATGGATAACAAAGGCCCATGTCACAAAAAAAAGGTAAAAGAGCCATTCAAGCCAAATTTTCTAGATAAAACAATGAAAATAAATGCTGTTCACACTTCTACAGAGTACTTTATTCCAGAATAAATCAGCATGACCATTTGCTGGGATTGATCATTCTAATAATTCTAGCTCTTTCTCACCATCTTTACTTGTAATTTCCACATTGTGAGAAAAACTGTTCAGGGATCTTTGCTGAAATGAAAGCTGAGCAGTGAGTTTGAGCCCCAGGTGCTAACTAAACCAAGAATGACTACGTAAAGCTCATGCCCCAAGAAAACTAAGGAAATCTCAATGAAAAAAAACAGGTAAATCACATTACTTGTACTCCGACAGATTCTTTTCTAAACATCATCCTACATCCTGCTGAAAATTTACTCCTTCAGTACTTTACACGATGTGTTAAATTGATTCTGAAACTGAAGAATGAAGAGGTGGACATTAAGTATCTGCAGGAAGAGGCGAAGGACCAAAAGAACAAAATTAACAAACCCGCAACCGATTCTCTGAGAGTGGGACGTGTCAGGCTGCAGATTCACACTCCCCTGTCCTCCGAGAAAATGGAGGATTACAATTACTAAGCACTTAAGACTAGACAAATCCTGGGAGAAACCTCCTGTATAAAAACTACTTTGGACGACCCTTAACAGAGAGGCCTCACAGGATGTTCTTCGCTATCTTCAGTTACAACAAGATTCTAAAAAAAAAAAAAAATCGCTGCCAAATAAAAGCTCTGCAGATAAGGCAGCAACAAGGGCTGAGTTTGCCCTCCTGAAAATCCCTCTCGAGTTGTTTCTACACCTTTCTGCCTACCTTCTTTCTGACTTCCTGCTGCACCAATACTCTGCTGTGTTAAGAGACTCTGGTTGTAGAGTGTGGGCAATGCAGCAGCAGCATATTGCTGGATTCCAGAATAAGCCTGTGTGAGGGCTTCCATTGTGCTGCCTGTCCCGTTTGAGAGACCACCACTGCCAAGTCCTCCATTCAAGGCTGCCATTCCTGTATAAGAAAGAGGAAATGAAGACTACTAAGTGCTGTCACTGAGCCAGAACAGTTACCTTTCAAATACTCTACACTATCACAAAAAGCAGGGAGCAGAAATACACGCCCACCCCAGCCTGACACAACACACAGCTTACCTGCTAAAGAGCTAACATTGAGCCCGGCTGTAGCCCCTGCCAGCGTCTGCAGTGCTCCAAGAGAAGCCATTGGATTAACAGAGGAGCTGCTACTGGAGCTAGGTGAGGAACCTGCTATTATAATAAGATAATTAAACTTCAAGCAATGTTTCTTGGTCCTGATAATTCAGCTTCTTCATTAAGTTATTTCTGTAGAAAAGGCTAGTGAGGAACAGATCAAGGCAACACGGCATACTTCATGTCAAAACCCAGAAATCCCAAACTTGATGGATCATGTTGCTTATATTGTCTAATCCTTTCCTACCTTTTTGAAAAATTTCTACTTATCGTTAACGTCTTTTCTTTGTGCCACTAATTATTTCATTAAGTTTCAGACACCTAACATTCAAACAACGTTAAGAACGTTATCCAAACTTTGTACCTCAACATAAAGTGACCAGCAGCAATGCCCATTTCCTGCTGACTGAAGTGGGCAAGAATCACTGTCTACATATTCACACCTATCCTTGAAACATGACACAAGGTGAAAGAGACCTGAAACACCGATACTAAGGACAGTAAAGCAAGCTCCAGTCAAACTGAACATATGGTTTTCCCATACTGCCAGAACAGGAACAGCAGATGCCCAGATCTGATTCTGACACATGAAATAATATTCCATTAAAAACCCCACTGGAGCAGCTGGGGCCAAAAAAACTCTGGGAATGCACATTCAAAATATGCAGGCTAGCTTGTGTTGACCGTGCCACTGCCACCCTCAACCACGTTTACGCAGCAAGCGAAGCCTGCAGACGAGGTGCCTTGCAGACTAACGGCTGCCACATCCTGCAACGGGCACAGTTAGTTCAACAGAAACAGACAGCAAAAACCATGAGGAAAAAAAAGTCTGCTAAGCTGGTATTTGAAGGTTCCTATTAAGGTTACCCACAAAGATTATGGACGTGATAAAATCAGAAGAGAAGTGTATTGTTTATGATTATATGGCAGTGATTTTCCTAATGTGTTTGTGGACTACTTAGAAATCTGAAGAAGGTAAATAAGAGAAGTTATGCATGTTGCTATTAACCAAGAAGTTTACATTTGCTGCACAAGATGCACTGGAAAATATCTATGGCTTCTACCCATTAAAAGACACTGAAGAGTAGTGCTGTAGAGGCATCTTGTAGCCTGACTTCACGAGGAATTTACCTGTCTAACCACGTAAATAATAGAAGAGCTGAAACTCAGGCATTTTCAGTTTCCATCCATTTTTGTTATTCTCAGTTAAGCTGTGTACAGCCACGGGAACTTTTAAAAGAACTGTTGGCATCTTTCAAACACATTCACACATGATACATATTTACAGCTTCCTATATGAGGCATAAATTCTCTGCTGGAGTGGAATATGGTAACTATTTAAATGGAATACAGTAAACTGGCCTAACCAGTCTCTGCAAAAGCTGTACCTAACAAAAGCTGCAGGAGAATCCAGAGGGCTGCATTTCCTATCACTGTTCTGTTTTCATACTGACAGAGGAAATGACAAACCTCCTCTAGGAAAAGTTCTATACAAACTCTCTGAACTCGAAAGACAATGTCCCAAACGATAGTTTGAGATGCTTGCTCTGAAGAAAAGAATGTACTTCCTGTCTTACTACTGTTAGCATATTAAATGTTGGAAAATACAAGAGAACAAGCCATAGTATAATCCTCAAGGTAGGGAAAAAAAAAGCATAGCTGGCTGAATAAAACCCAGCATTTAGTAATGATACAGCTCTGCCTTGATTTTAGAACATCACTTGTTTCTACAACTCTTCATTGCTAACCTGCTTAATTCAAAAGACACTACACTTGACAGAGGAGAATACCATGAAAAAAACCCAACAACTGACAATAAAAGAGCAGTGGTATGGGAAAGAAACAGAATAGAGTCAAAGCTAGAGAGCAAAGTAAAAGAGAGAATGGATGCCATCCCTACTTTAAAAGGGTTGTGATTTAAAATAAATTCATTTAAACCACTACAAAAAGCTGAACAGTTATTTTAGTTTAACTGACTTTGTTGGAAATCCCTTTAATCAAAACAAGAAATGCTTTAGTCCTGAAAATACCAATAAAATCTAAGTGTTTGTTTTATTTTCTTTACCATACGTATATAGGAATTGCCGTATGGAGTCAGCACCTCGTTTCTGGTGATGACTGAAGGCAGGTAAGTAGTAGTAGAGCAGAAATACAGGGCGATTACAAAGGAATATTTCCTGGAGGCAGTCTGTACACCAATGCAGCAACTTGCAAATTTAGGATTTTTTTTCAGCCAAGGACAATGTCTTTGTATTAAAGTTACAATTTTCTACCATTAATTACAGTGCACTTTGAACACCAAATTGTTTGACTCTACTGTGTTATAATGCACAAGTTCTCCGATTTAGTCCTGCACTGTGCAAAGAAATCTCTCTTTTTTTTTTTTGAGCTGTAAGCTGACGACTTCACCTGGTATCCTGTAATTCTTGTCTCAAAATATCTAACGACTGGTCTTTTTCCTATTCATCTTCTTCACAACATAAATATATTTGAGACCTTCAATCATATCCTCCTCCCACATCAGTCTTACATTTTTCACGCTTCCTCGTTGCTTCTCATAGGAAAGTTCCACAGTTCTAGTCATTCTTTCTCTTCTTCTGGCTTTTGTGTATTATATAAGATCAAATGACAGCACAGTAACGGGGATGGAAAACCAACAGAGCTTTAGACATGTTCTTCATGCTATCCCTAATTATTATCATTGTTTCTGTGTAGTTTTTGTTGGGTTGGGGTTTATTTTGCTTGCTACTGAGGTTATGTTTTCTTAGATCTATCCATGAATTATAATTAGTGAAAAAGACTTAACTTTGAGAGAACTATCTGAAAATACTTGAAACGGTTTTCAGAAAATTTGAATAAGTAGCAAATAATAAGACAGAAAAAGATAACAAAGCTTGAGCAAAAACATCAGCTACCAATCTGTGAAGGTAGGTATACTGAGGGAGCAGAAAGTCTGTTCTAATTAAGTCGTCTAGCATCCAAACGATGAGCTAAAGAGCACTAAAATTGAAGCAATGAATCTGACTGAACTATACCAGAACTGAACTATACTGCATTACCTACAGGTGGATGCAGCAGCAGACTGTTCATTTCCAAAGAGTAGATGCTTTATTGCAAGGCTGAAGGTTTTGCTCTGTCCTGTTCTACATCAAAATACACAGTACTACTTGGAAATATCTATACAAAATTCCCTGAAATAAGCAGGAAGGCAGCACTACCAGCACAACATCACAGTCTGACATGTAACCTATCCATAGTCCACAGACTCTGCACTGTGTGGACTTCCAAGTTCCCCAAACACAAAAGATACCAGTGGAGATGGAAGGAAATCAAAAAGGGAACTACTCATAATGATTGCCTGGATTTTTACACCAATGATGCAATCTGAGGACAATCTTGGGGCAGCATCCAAATAAGTATCAGATGAACATTTGGATGACAGATGGATAGAAGTCAAGCTGGTAGTCAACTCATCTGCAGTTAGGTTTAAGAGGTTATGGGAATAGATGTTGCCATATGTCCCACACACAAGGGAGGTGTTTACTAACACATGTTACTGAACAGCTATACACTGAGGTCTAGGCATGGTTCAGGAGGGATGCCCTTGAACGTGTGGAGTCCAACAGCCTTCTGTGTGAATGCACATATAAATACTAATCATTTGGTTCCCAGGCTTAATCACTCTCACCATTTGCTTTGGGTTTTTTGGTTGGTTGTTTTGGTTTTTTTTGGTTGGTTTGTTGGGGTTTTGTTAAATATATATCTGGTCAGAGCTTCCTCTGTTGCAACTTGTGTCCATCACCCTTGTCCTTTCACTGCACGCTTCGAGAAGAGGCTGCCTCTGCCTTTTCTAGCACATCTGGCATTTGAATTTCATGACCTGCCAGTCCCTTTCCCCACCTCAACAGATCAGAGGACAAAACTTACTCCAGTCAGTAAAGGAGACAGACAGCAGGAAATCTTAGTTCTAAGTGTCAGTCACAGCAAATTGTAACCCAGAGATCCATCTCTGCTACTGCATGAGGAATTATGTGAGGAATTCTCAGATGTACACCTTTGTGCTTTCTCCATGATGAAGCAGCATTAGTGGGTTATAAATACAGCTCTTCTGTAGCCTCAACTGTATTTATTTATTTAAATTATAGAATAGGATACCAGAGCTAGCAGTCAAGATTAATTTTGAAATTTCAATCTTTAAGGGTTGCAGACAACAAAGGTTTATACGTAAAAAATCCTTGTCCCTCCACAAAACACTCTTTGAACTGAATACTTTCTTGGGGGTTTCTCTAAGTAGAAAACTGTGCCAAGCACCCACAGTTTAACTCCAGACCATGTGACATGAGCTTTTCTAAACAGCTTTTCCTTGTAATCTCTTTATAATCTCTTAGACCAGCTCCCTGGTCCTCCTACAGAATACAAAAAGCTACCTGTGGAAATTGAAAACACCCCCCAATCCCCTGTGGTCTCTCACAATCACAGGTGAGGATATAATAGAGCAATTGAAAGAGACTTTAGGGCCTTGGGACAAGTGGTAAAGAGATTCTGGGGCACAGGTCATCTTTTCCTCTATTCTTTCAGTCACAGATAGTAACATTGGAATGAACAGCCAAATACAGTCCATTAACACATGGCTCCGTGTCTGGTGTCAACGCCACAAATTTGGGTTGACAATGGTATGGCCTACACAGCACCAGGGTTGTTGACACCAAACAGAAGACACCCTTCTTGAAGGAGCAAGAGGGTCCTTACTCAGGAGATTGTGGGGCTGATTGACAGGGCTTTAAACTAGATGTGAAAGGGGAGGGGGATAACATCATCAGGCTTTCATGTGACAAGCTGTGGGATGACACACCAAGGTTGGTGGGATGAGGAGCTAGTAGGGGCCTTCATCCCATTGCCCTGAAGCACGCTGGGGACACAGTAGTACAGTCCAAGTCTCACAGAGATGAGCCAGAGGCTCCTCTGCTAGTAGCAGCTGATAAGGAAACACCTTAAGGGAATGAAGGGGTGTCTCTCTGGAAGGTGACATGGCTGACTGCCCAGATGAAGAGCCTCTACATGAACGAACGCAGCATGGGCAACAAACAGGTGGAGCTGGAAGCTACTGTGCTGCGGGAAGGTTACAACATAGTGGCCATTACTGAAACCTGCTGGGACAAATCCTGTGACTGGAGTGTGGCTAGCAATGACTACAAGCTGTTGACAAGGGACACGAGGGGAACAAGGGGAGGAGGTGTTGCCCTCTATGTTAAGAAATGGATTGACTGTGAAGGCATGTCCCAAAGGAATAGCCATTAGCAAGTCAAAAGCTTATTGGTAGAGATAGAGGCAACAGGGAGTCTACTACAGGCCTCCTGATCAAGAGGAGCCTATTGCTGAAGCATTCCTACTCCAACTACAGGAGGCACCACGCTCACTGGCTCTTCTCCTGCCAGGGGACTTCAACCACTCCAACATTTGCTGGAAAAGTAATAGAGCAAGCAATAGGCAATCCAGGAGGCTCCTGCAGTGCCTTGATAACTTCCTGAGGCAAGAAATAGACACCCCTACCTGAGGGGATGCAACATTAGATCTGTTGGTCACCAATGCAGGCGAGGCTCAAGGATCTCAAGATTAGAGGCAGCCTGGGCTGCAGTGACCAGGAACTGGTGGAATTCACAGTACTAAGGGTCACAAATCAGTCAAGGAGAATAATCAGGACCCTGAATTTCAGAAAAGCAAACTTCCAGCTCTTCAAGGAGTTAGTCAGTTGGATACCCTGGGAAATGGTCCTCAGGGACAAGAGAGCAGAACAGAGCTGGCAGATCTTTAAGGACACTTTGCATAGAATGCAAGAGATCTCCATCCCCAGGTGTAAGAAATCTAGCAAGGGAGGGAAGAAACCAGCGCAGCTAAGCCATGACCTGCTGGTCAAACTAAGAGGCAAGAAAGAGCTGCACAGGCTGTGGAAGCAGGGACAGGTATCCTGGGAAGAGCATAGTGATGCTGCCTGATTGTGTAGGGATGAGGTCAGGAAGGCCAGGGCACAGTTGGAGCTGAACTCAGGAAGGGATGCTAAGAATAATAAGAAAGGATTCTACAGGTACATCAATGAAAAAAGGAAGGTTAAAGAAAACATACACACACCCCCCCACCCAAAGAGCAAGAACAGTGAGCTAGTTACAAGAGATGAGGAGAAGGATGAGGTTCTCAACAGCTTTTTTCTCCTCAGTCTTCAGTGGCAACCTGTCTCCCATCACCTCCCAAGTTAAAAAAATCACAAGGTGAGGACCAGGATGGTGAAGTCCCTCCCACTGTATGTGAAAATCACGTTCATGATCGCCTGAGGAACCTGATGAGATGCATCCCAGAGTCCTGAGAGAACTGGCTGATGTAGTCGCCAAGCCACTCTCCATAATATTTGAAAAGTCCTGGCAGGTGAAGTCCCTTGTGACTGGAAGAAGGGACACATTACACCCATTTTTAAAAAGGGTAAAAAGTAGGACCCTGGGAACTACAGACCTGTCAGCCTCAACTCTGTGCCTGGAAAGATCATGGAGCAGGTTCTCCTAGGTCTGATAAGGCACGTGGAGGACGGGGAGGTGATCAAAGACAGCCAGCATGGCTTTACTAGGGGCAAATCCTGCCTGACTAACGTATAAGCATAAGGAATTGGCTGGAGGCTCACATCCAGAGGGTAGTGGTCAATGGCTCAAGGTCCAGATGGAGAGCAGTGACAAGCGGTGTCCCCCAAGAGTCTATACTGAGACCTCTACTGTTTAATATTTTTATCAATGACACAGACAGCGAGATCAAGTGCACTATCAGCAGGTTTGCAGATGATACCAAGCTGAGTGGTGCTGTTGATATGCCAGAGGGATGGGATGTCATCCAGAGGGATCTGGACAAGCTGGAGAGGTGGGCCCAGGTGAACCTCATGAGGTTCAACAAGATCAAGTGCAGGGTCCTACACCTGGGCTGGAACAGTCCTCACTGTCAGTACGGGCTGGGGGATGAGGTGACAGAAAGCAGCCCTGCAGAAAGGGACTTGGGGGTGCTGGTGGACAAGAAGATGGACCTGAGCAGACAGGGTGTGCTTGCAGCCCAGAAGGCCAGTTGCATCCTGGGCTGCATCAAAAGAAGCACAGCCAGCAGATCAAGAGAGGTGATCCTGCCACTTCACCTGCTCTGGGGAGACCTCACCTGGAGCACTGAGTTCAGTTCTGGAGTCCTCAGTACAGGAGGGACATGGACCTGATGGAGCAGGTCCCGTGGATGGCCACAAAAATGATCAGAGGGCTGGAGCACCTCTCCTGTGCAGACAGGCTGGGGGAGCTGGGGGTGTTCAGCCCGGAGAAGAGAAGGCTCTGGGGAGACCTTATAGAGACCTTCCAGTACCTGAAAGGGGCCTATGAGAAGGCCGGAAAGGGACTGTTTACAAAGGCCTGTACTGACAGAACAAGGGGCAATGGTTTTAAACTAGAGTAGATTTAGATTGGATGTTAGAAACAAGTTGTTTACCATGAGGGTGGTGGAACACTGGAACAGGATGCCCAGGGAGCTAGTTGAGGCCCCATCCCTGGAGATATTCAAGGTGAGGCTTGATGAGGCTCCGAGTAACCTGATCCAGTTGAGGATCTCCCCGCTCACTACTGGGGGGTCAGACTAGATGGCCTTTAGAGGTCCCTTCCAGCTGAAACCATTCTATGATATGTCAGCTCAGTAGGCTGGATTTCAAAACTAGGTAAGCCATTTGTTTTTTTATGAAAAACAAACAAAACAAAACAAAAAAACCCAACCCAAAATCAAACCCACATACCACGCTGTAGATGCTGGAAAACTGACACCCTGAAAATCCTTCCTGTCAGGATTTAGAAGTAACTGAAAACAGGATAGAAAGAACCGAGTAGGATACTGATCCTCATTTGTGGTAAAAACTAAGCATGTCTGATAAAGCACAATTTAATTATTTTTTATTATTTATTATTGTCTTGTTTGTTGCATTTAATGATCACATTTAACAATACTCTAGCCTCTCTATTAATGTACATAACCACTAGTAAAAAAAAAAAAACCCAAAAAACCTCCACTAAACCACACCACAAAAAGCCCCACCCCAAAACACTCACAAAACTAGAAGAGCAAGATATAAGTTTTTATGTGCAAATCATACATTTAGTTCTAGACAACTGCTTTCCAATAAATGTGCTAGGGGTCTGTTTATTCTACTGCAATGAGGTAGTTACAGTATCTTTGTCTTCATTAATGCCACAGGAATACAAACTGTACTGCTCTAGTGCACAGAATGCATTACTTCATGCTTAAAGCACTGTCTATCTCCATGTCCAGAGGAACACAGTATAAACCAAATATGTGAGGAGATTGTAATAATGTGATTGGAAAGAGGTCACCTACCTTTCTGCTTCCTGATGACCTCAAAAATTCTTACTACTTTAATCTGACCACTTAGACAAAGGAACAGAGCCAGTAAGAAAAGCCTTTGCTGGTGGCAAAGATACATACCCTAATCAAAGGCCAAAGAATCTACTGGTAAAACTGCTCACCTATTAAGGAATCAGCATGGAAGTTAAAAAAAGGGATAGATAAAGCAGCTGACATCTGTCTTGAAAGGACACCTAAGAGGACAGTATGGACAATCTCTTACCTGAGCTGGTGAGCACACTCAGAGGACTGCTGGAGGAGGTGAGTGCAGCGGTACCACTCGGTGTGTTCTGGGCCGCGCTGGCTGCGGCTGCTAACGCAGCCAGGTTCTGTAGCTGCATCGCGTTCAGGCCTGCAACACATCACACAATGCACAGACAGTTTCTCCTATACCAGCCACCATCATACAAGCTTCACAGGTCCAGCAACCTCAGCACGTCACAAGGGAGTAATGGGAAGCAGCTTACTAGCTTAATGCTAGTTACTGAACATTTCCACACTGCAAATCCTTGTTATAACCCAAAGAGTTGCTCTTTGCCCAGATAGATGAATTCTGGTAAAAGAACAGATGGAAATGATCCCATGTGTAGATGCTAGAGTACAGAAACTTTCAAGCAGAGTTCTCTCCAGTCACAAAAGCCTAACAGCTTTAACTGAGAGTTAGGCCAGGGTCTCAGACTCAGCTGCAAGGTGGAGAACCTGTCTAGACACCTGAGCAGTAACCTCCTCTTTTCTTGTGTCCCTCTACTTGCATGGGAAAAGCCATAACTGCAGAGTTCTTTCAGGAGGGCCACAAAAATCACACCTTTAACCCTTGAGCAGCTGAGTATCAGCACAGGGTTTTTTGTCCCCTTAGAAGCCAAAAAGCAGCAGTCAGTTGTGAGACAATGTTAGGAGGCAATTCCTGAATGTGAGATCAGCCAGTGCACACGTGGGTTGGTCAGCAGGTCAGACTAGAGTGGGAAGGAAAATGGGAAATGTCAGGCATGTCGTGGGTAAGCAGCCAGGAATGCTGCAGGGGAAGGAAGGTATTCCTGTGCTGATCGGATTTTACTGGCAAATTTACTTATCTGACTCACCTGAATTCCAAGTTAAAATTTTTGACTGAAACCATTTGGTCAACACTGACACTGTAGTTTGCCCTCTTTCCCTGCCACGGGACAGCAATTGATACCAAGCGTCTCCTGAATTCCATACTTAAGCTGTCCTTTGGCAGGGCTAGCACCATTCTTCCAAATCTGCCTCTCTTCCCTTTCCTCTTATTTTCCTTTTTTTGTCTACCCTTGCTTATTCTAGAAATTCCTCCTCTTTCCTCCTTCTTCAGACAAACCCTAGCAATTCTTCTCTACAAAATTAAAACCAAAATTAAAATAATCACCATTCACATAACATTAAAACATTCTAGGCAGATGCGTCACCTCATCTTTTGGATGCTTAGTAAGTACTTGGTGACAAAGCACATATCTCAAATAATTAAAGTCTCATCTTTGTAACTTCAGCATGTAAACAAGCAACATAAGGCAGTGTGACAATGCAATATCAACTATTTATTTTCTTTAAAACTTCTACTACCTTTAGCATAGTTTGTTTGGGAGTTTTATCTTTTTCAGTCATTTTCTCTGTTTCCCTAACCACATTTAGTGCCTGAAAGAAGAGGATTCAGATTTTATTTAGATTCCCAAGGTGCCGCTGTAACATAAAAGCATGACATTAAAAGGAAAAAGTTGTATTTTTTTTTTTTTGTTTTTACCATGCTACAAAGTGTTACAAGTGTAAATGCTTGAGCCAGTAAAGAACAGAGCAGCTTGCTTCCTTTCTGAAGCAGTTTGGCATGTGCACACTGCACCTGTCCTCTTGTCATCACATTGTTTTCCCATCTGCTTTCAAACAGGGTCAAGAATATATTTTGCCTCTAAAGTCTGATACAGTTTGGAATTACCTATTTAGTTTTTCTTTCTATGAATTTCAAGAAAGGAAAATCAGCTGAGGTATTAATAGGATTTTGAAGATAAAACTCTGAAGAATCACAGACTTAGAATAATTCTTTGAAAACACCATGCAACATGCTATTTATATGTCTGAGCTCTCCATTTATAAGGTGTTTTTTTTTTAAATAGTGAAGACAGAATTACTCTGGAACTTCACAGGACACCTCAAGTAGTTAGCTCCTTCTGCCTGACCTAGTCCTTACTGTAATAACAACTAATATGAACTGCTGTACTGCTTTTCTCCTTTATTAGCACTTGCTTTTGGACACACACAAGAGAGGGGACAAACAGCATCATACACATAAAATCTATTACAGATCACCACCACACAGGGTATTAGTGAAACTGATTATTTTTAAAAAGTTTTGGTAAGACTCTTAGATCCAGGAGCTCTGAAGAGGTCTAACATGAAAAACACAAACCTAAAGAGCTAAGGTTTAAATCAACCCTCAAGTATGAATGGAAATTCTTACAGCTGAGAATACAACATGCTGCAAAAGCTTGTGATTGTTATTGATAGATACACCGACACCAGTCAGATGTACAAATACACTGAACTTCCTTATTACTTTTGGATCAACCTCTGCAGAGACAGGGCAAATAATATTGTGAACTACCATACAACTCCAGGAGGCAATTTAAAATAAATCTTAAAATATTCCGTACTAAATCCTAAACTATAGTTTTTCTGCCAGCAGAAGGATGTGGTGAATGAATTTACTAACACATGTTTTATTACTCCCCACCTGATGAAGACAGAAGGGACAATCAATTTGCAGCCCCGGTAC
The DNA here is from genome assembly GCA_025345505.1 of Todiramphus chloris collaris. Taxonomy (NCBI): domain Eukaryota; kingdom Metazoa; phylum Chordata; class Aves; order Coraciiformes; family Alcedinidae; genus Todiramphus; species Todiramphus chloris. Next base: position 9,796,150 of record JANVCC010000076.1, on the reverse strand, counting down.
CGCTATCCTTAGTGAACATCCTAGTCAGGACTGCAGTCCACAGCAAGGAATTTGGCTCATGCCTGTTAAGCTGATATTTCCCTGATGGCAACAGTATAATCATTTGTAATTCAAACGACTGAATTGAGGAACCTGAATGAGGGACTAGCTCACATTCCTACCAACACTGCATTTTCAACTTGGGTGTATTTAAGAACAAAGACTTTAAAACGGGAAACCTAAGAATCCATCATCACTGCAACACCTGCATTAGTGCTTGCTTTAAAACACAATGCTGCACACATGCACCTGTGTAGATGACAAAAAAACCATACAAGGACATTTTTTTGGTACCCAGAAGGGATGATAATTTTAAATGCCAGAGCTAGGGGGAGATTTCCAATGTACCGCAACTTACCTTGGGGACAACGGTTAACTAAGATTAAGAATGAACACCCACACTTGCAGCAGAGGATTCTCATCATTCCAAAGGCATGGGTAAACTCAGGACTACTTAGTTCAAATGAGGTTAATGTATCTACAGCCTTTTGGCTACTTTCTCTACCCTCCTCCTCTTTTCTTTGGCACTCAGTTTGTCTTCTGGTGGATAAAAACTCACCTCCCATTGGGTGGAGGTTGCTCAAGGTGTTCAGGTTCCCAGATGACGCAGCTGCTGTCTGCTGAAGGAGCTGCAAATAAAGCTAGACATTACACCAAAAAACAAAATAAGAGTGAGAGTGAGGGCTGGCTCTGCTTCTGGGAGAAAACGCATCACACCACAGCCAGAGCGCCGTCACAAAGGGAATGCCCACTGCCCATGCACCACATCGTAGCAAAGCACGAAGAGAACTCCCCTCACACCACACAGCCAGAGCAGCACCACAGTGAAAATCCACCCTGCCCATGCACTGCATTGCAGCCAAAGCGACGGCACAACGCTCTCCTCACTCAGTGTAATCAACGCTGAGGGAAGCTTAGAGCTAATACTCCAAGACAAAACCAGTAGAGTTAGTAGTGAGAGAGAACTCCTACTGAAAGCACTGCTGGTAGGACTGGCATCCCTAAGGATGTACTCCCTCAGGGCAGACTTTACAGCTGAGGCTGCCAGCACAGGCCAAATGGCAAGCGCCACACCAAAACCAAAGAGCCACCGTGAGAGGGAACTCCCTACACCTTCCTTAAAAGCACAACAGCCATGAGAGGAATTTCAAGCCTCAGCACAGAAGCTATTTAGAGAGATTTCCTATTCCTTTCTCCATTATCTAGGTGGTGTTATAGAAAATTCCAATCTACCAAACCTAAAGCAGCAGTAGAAGAGAGAACACCCCCACTTCAATAGTACACCATACCAAGAATGAGATTAGACTTTCCTTTTGTGTTCTCCAGACCTTATATTACATAAATACAGTTCTCACAGCTACTCTGGCAACCCCTACAAGCCACAGCACATTAGTTTATGGAAAGTTCACCCTTTAAGGACCCAGCAAAATCAACTAACATAAGTAACAAACAGCAGACTACCTTCTCATCTGTCATTTTTTCTCAACAAAGTAGTCTATTTTCTTTGTTTTGTTTGTGTTGGGTTTTTTTGTTTGGGGTATGGTTTTTTAATTTTTATTTTTTTCCCCCCATTGTGCACTGTCAGCTGCTTGGTGCTTCCAACATGATCACCTTTTCTACCGTGACAGACAGCATCAAGTACTGTCCTAGGTTTCAGTGGAAGGGTGTGAGAGAAACAAAGGCTGACAAAGGAAAAAAATGGAAGAGGACTACAAGAACTATGCTGTCAGATGGACATGAAAAGGGTATTTATGTGGTTGAGTATTGAGGCCATAACATATGAAGAAAATCTTCCTGGCACAAAGTCACCTTACAGAAGACAGTTTCAGTAGATAGGGCTACAGTGACTGGGGTTGAAATCCTCACTGAGCTGTGTGCTCACTAGCTGTTAGCATGTAATTCCAGCTGCCTCATGCACAAAACAGGGGGGTTAAGAACCCTGCTTTTATCTATCAGGAGCCTTCTAAAAATTAACACTCCAACCACTGCAAGACAGTCAGACACTGCAATCCCCAAAGAGATGAAAAGAACCCAAATCAGAAACTCACTGCTAAGTACTGGGGTCCAAGTGTGTTGAGACCAGCAAGGTTTCCCCATACTGAGGCAGCACTGATCTGCTGCATTTGTTGCTGGAGTTGCTGAGCAATTCGTTTCTGCTCTTTGTCCTTCTGCGTGTCTGCAAATTTTACCACAATGGGAGAAGAGCAACCCTGCAAACAGCAATTCAAACAATTACATGCTTGCTATCCCCAGCAGTCACAAAAACACCACATTGAGACCCAGTCATTGGTAGCATTTCCCCCCCCTCCCCTCCATACATATATTCAAACAGCACATTTCATTAAACGTTCAAAATCTTATTTGCTTTTAATTCTATTTTGCATTTTGGTATTTTCTCGGCAGACAAAGTTTCTATCTTAAGCTCTAAAAATAGGAGCAGAGCAAACACAAAGGTCCAGGAGTAGTATTTGTGAAGAAATGCACACTTCACTTATCCTTCTCTGCTCTCTAGTGCTCAAAACTCCTGACTAGTGACTACCTGACAAATTACATCTCCTGACACACAGTAACGTGGTTTACCTCCATGGTTTGTGCTTGGTGCATTGCTTTGATTGCTGTTTGTGCCATGGCTCTTGTTGTAAAAGTCACAAATGCACAACCTAGGGAAAGAACAAGAAGGAACTAGGTCATTCAGTACATCTGCAATTACTGGGATGAATAAAGAAATAAGAATGCCTGGGGGGGTGGTGGTGGGGTGGAAATCAAAGACAGAGCTGGAATGCCACCTTGACTTGCAAAAGGCAGCTTCCAGTGGAGAATCCTGAACTGTCGGAAAAGCTTCCTGCTTACCTCGGCTCAGGCCATCTGGGCCCCGTAATATCCTGCATTCTTCAATCTGCCCAAAGGGGGAGAACATCACTCGGATATCATTTTCATTGCACTTCTTGGATATCATTCCAATAAACAACTTCCTGTCTTCTACTGCTAAGAAATGAAAAGATAAGAGTATTACGAACAAATATGCGCTTACTAGATCTTATTCTGTCAAGTTTTCTCCATCAACTGCAGATATTTCCCTTGTATTTAGGGCAGGGGCCTGTCAAAATCAGATTCCAAACAATGGCATCTCTTCGGTTTAAGAGGATGCCTATGAGATACCTCAGTGAATCTGAAGAATGCTCATTTTATGATGGCTTATAATTAGATTTTTCTGACTGTTTCTCCCTCGCAATCCTGCGAACTGTAAGAACGTAAGAAAAGACAGATCACATTCCCTGCTCCCTTGTATCTCCTGTGTTCAGTTTCTAGTGAGTTGACACAAGACTTGTATGTATTTTATTGGACTATTTTCATCCCGTCTCTCCTATAAAGTTAGGAGACTGTAGATAAGCAAGGGAGCTGCAGAAAGCTTCTTTCTAGCCTCTTTCCCATGTCAATCACTTGAATTTAGATCTGCCTACTTCCTCATGCTCTTGTCTCAACAGCGGAAGCAACAGCAGTTGCTAGAACATAACAGTTTTAGTTCTCTTTCCGATTCATCTGTCCTGATCTACACCAAAAGCATGAAAATAACACCTCGAGTCAGAATGATGTGCTACTGTTTTAAAATAAAACAGAGCTGAAGAATACCTTTCTATTAGTTGAAAATCAATGGTCCAGAAAGACATTTCTTGTAATTTTTCAGTTAGTGGATACTAACATCAGTTTAACGTCACTTAAGGAGTAAGGTAAATTCAAATCCAGAGCAGAATTTTATACCTCTCAGTTATTTAAGGGTGCTAACCACCTCTGAAATACTTGCTCTTAAAGAATAAAGCAAATTATGCAGAGTATCATTTGGAAATATAGGCTCATTCGCAAATACAACATTTAGCACAATATAAAAGAGAACATGATGAAGGTTGTACCACAAGTTGAAGTTTAAGCGAGAAAGTCGCCTATTTAGTGCCATGGTGATGGGATATCAACTTATTTGCTGAGTTTTCTATGATGCTGAAGAAGAAAATTCCAAACTATTTCACATGAAATAACATCGACTGTAAAAGTCTTAATCTTATGCCTAGTTCACTTAGAGAAGAAAGCTGCTTTAAATCCTTTTTTCAGTTCATTCAGGAGACCCAGAATCCCTTTTATTAATGACAAGTCAGAATACTTTAACCGACGCTTCATTATTTATATTTTCACCTACACATTTTATTAAAATCCATATAATTATATGGAGCTGTCATCCTAAAATTGCATTAAATACTTTGTTCCTCTTTCCATTATCTTCCCAGGATATTTGTGTGTGTGTATAATGCAAGATGAATTTCAATTTAGAGAACCTATTGTGTCCTCCTCTCAATGCTGCTTCACAAGAATTACTCCTTTCTAGCTATATTAACACAGAAACATATTCTGTATACACATGGAGGAACATGCAGATGGAATTACTCCTACTATATATTACCCATACATCCCATCTTCTCTTTTTAATTATCTAAAGATGTAAGCTTTCTGGGACCAGAATTATCTTCTCCATGATGAAACACTAATTTTACAGTAACTATGGCAAATGAAAAAAATAAAATTCAGCAAAGCCTAGAAAAGCTGAAACCACAAGGTGCTTTCTTTGATTATCTTGCAGCAATATATATATACACACACATACAAACCTGTACATGTATAAACTCATGAATAAATGATCATTTACTCAATGGCAGATGCTAAAAATCTATCTGAAAGGCCTCATGTGCAGAAATATTAACATTTTTTTCCTCTACTGAATTGTTGTCAATCCTCCCCCTCCCTTGTATGCTACAAGAAGCAGTTTTCACTCCCACCTTAGCTGCAACAGGTCTTGCTTCAAATTGGTCAAGCACTTGAAAAGACATTTCTAGATTTCATGGAATCATAGAATGCTTTGGGTTGGAAGGGACTGATAAAGATCATCTCATTCCAACCCCACTGCCATAGACAGGGACACCTTCCACTAGACCAGGTTGCTCAAAGCCCCATCCAATCTGCTTTCAACATTTCCAGGGATGGGGCACCCAAAACCACTCTGGACAACCTGTTCCAGTGCCTCACCAACCTCACAGTGAAGAGCGTCTTCCTTCCATCTAATCTAAATCTACCCTCTTTCAGTTAAAAGCCACTGCCCCTTGTCTGATTACTACAAGCCCTTGTAACAAAGTCCCTCTTTTGCTTTGTTGTTGGTCCCCTGCTCTAAGCACTGAAAGGCCCCAAGAAGATCTCCCCAGAGCCTTCTCTTCTCCAGGATGAACAACCCCAGCTCTCTCAGCCTGGCCTCACAGGAGAGGTAGTTCAGCCCCCCGATCACCTTCATGGCCTCCTCTGGACTCACTCCTCCTTATGCTGGGTGCCCCAGAGCTGGACACATTGCTCCAGGCACGGTCTCATGAGATCTGACTAGAGGTGCAGAATCCCCTCCCTTGACATGGTGATCATGCTGCTTTTGATGCAGCCCAGTTTAGGATTGGCTGTCTGGGCTGTAGACACACACTAGTGGGTCATGTTGAGCTTCCTGTCCACCAAAGCCTCCAAGTTCTTCTCCGCAGGGCCACTCTCAATCCATTCTCTGCCCAGCCTGTGCTGACACCAGGGATTGCACCAACCCAGGTGCTGGACCTCGTGCTTGGCCATGTTGAACTTTGCACAGGCCCACCTCTCTAGCCTGATAAGGTCCCTCTAGATGGCATCCCTTCCCTCTAGGGTATCAATCACAGCAGTGAGCTTGGTGTCATCCATAAACATGCTGAGGGTGCACTCAATCCCACTGTTCATGTCCCCAACAAAGATTTAAACCACCTTAGTACAAAGAAGAACTCACTGGATGGTTCCCTAACTGACAATACAGTTCTACCACAAGCAGCAGCAGTGGGAGATACTGAGTCATGGAATTTTAGACACATCACTTACGCTGCCGACTATATTGAAAACACATTTTTCTCTCTCTTTCTTTTAATAAGTAAATAAATAAGTAAATAATCAGGTATCCAATTCCAGAAGGCTTCATCAGAAACTATTCAATAGAAGGAAAATCCAGAAATTTCCGTAGTAGCAAAAATGATGCCACCAAACTCAGACTTTACTAAAGCTTACCATTACTCTTTTCACTGTCAGCTGGTTTCATCTGGATAGGATGGTGCATCTGCAATGTAAAAAGATTATTTAATCATGGATGCATTCACGTTCTACTATATGAAATACATCCCACAGGAATTGTGGAAGAAAGAAATGAACCTAAATTGCCTCTGCAGAAGTGCATACATAACAATACGTACATTCCTATTAGAAAGAAAAGCTTTCTTAATGATTTGTCATCATTCCTCCTTAAAGAGTGTCATAGGAGCCATGGCCACCCACTTCACTACCATATTATTCTCCCAAATGCTCCAAGGTTCCCTTAAGATCTGTTAGACAAATCTCATGACATTATTCTTTTCCACAGTTTCTTTAAAACATTATTTGAAGGCAAGATAACATCCACGGTTGTGAATGTACACCCAAGGTGACAGAGCTCAGAAAAAGCAGAGTTGAAGAACCATGGGTCTTGTCTTACCCCTGGGAGGATCTTCATATTGTGAAGAGCGTTCTGTGCTTCTAGTGCAGCTTTACGGGTATAAAATGTAACAAAACAGCACCCTGCAAGGGAAAGAGAAGGCTAGCCAGGAAAGAACACTTGGAACCCTGACCTGCTGCACAGAAATTGCAAGAGCCACTTTATGAGCCTTCCAGCACAAAATCTATGACAAGTAGAGGAGGTTGGACATTGGAATAGGCAGGTACTACTGATTGGGACTGTTCAAAAATTATTTCCAAGTTTAATAAAATAGGATACATTCGGAACTAACCTGACACCACCAATACACCATTAAAACAAACATTTTGATACATTTACCAAATAATTATTGGCTACTTCCACTATCAAACTCCGTAATTATTTGCTAGTACCAAAAACTTGCATAGTTTCACAGGAAATAAGATACTGCACACAATGGAACTGTGACTCCAGGTACAGCATGATTAGGATTTGATGTACACCAGAATTTGATGTACACAAATGACTCAACCTCGATTTTATCTGAAACAGTGACACTTCCAACAATATTTTGACCATATCATAGCAACACAATACATAATCTGCAATTATATTCTATACTCTTCAAGCATTCCCACCACTTTGGAGCTCTTAAAAAAAAGAAAAAAAGAAAATTTTCCTTAGCTCAGCTAATGACTGGATCAATGTTCACATATAATTAGACACCTACACTGAAAGACCATGGAGCCTGGCCTTGCAGGCACACTTGGTCACACAGAGCTCCAGCATGCAGAGATGTTTGAATACACTAACAGCTAAGACTGTAGCTATGTGAAAGCAGCTGAGAGCCCAAGTCTCACATGAGAAGTACAGAAGTTTCTCACCTTTGCTTTGAGGAGGGTTTTGGCTCCTGTCCCTCAAGACATTGATTTCATAGACAGCACCATACTGTTCAAAAAGTTCTCTTAGATCCTTCTCACACCAGCTCCGTGGGACCTGACCCACAAACATCTTGATAGCATCTAGATCGGGTTGGTCTGGGTGATCCAGTGTGCCATTCATTTTCTTTGAGCTAGGAAAAACAAGAAGGAATTTATGGTTTGTATCTTTCCAGATTCTAGATGCTACTCCAGTTAGAAGAAACATATCTATTTAATTTTGCTGTAAGCATACACTTACATATGTGTAGAAATATATATATATGATTAAAGAGATGCAGATGTATATGAGATTATGATGTATACAATGAAGTAAGACTCAGGCACATTCCCATTCCTGCACACCATAGACTACATCATCCACACGGATGGGCAAGGTGCGTACTTGGGAACCACTTTCTACAGAGCTGTTGAAAGCTTCTCGGAATGTTTATTCTGATAATGTAGGCAGCATCTCTGTTGAGATGACTGAAAAACAGCACTAGTTCAACCATGGAAAATTTCACAGAAGAAAAAAACAGAACTAAACTCAGCCTACCCACAGACTACTGAAGTTACCAGTAACCACTGAAAATGAGAGGATAACATTTTTTTCATTATTTTTAAATGGGACTATCTGGAAGCATTTCCCAGGGTGAAGATTGATCTTAAAACAGAGAAAGACAGAAAACTGAACATATGAGAGGCTTTATTAAAGGTTTACAAGGCAATAGCCCTTTGTGAAACTAGGGAGCTTTCAACAACATCTGGAAAGAAACCTCAAAACCAGGCTCAGGCTGTACATGAACAGGTTGTGACTGGACAATCTAGTTAGTCCCAGACCAATCAAGCTCAATATTGGTAGGATGATGACATGGAAAAAAAGGTCACTTCTTAGATGACCAGAAGACCGAAGTTTTGAGTATGGGAATTTTCAGTATGGTTCAAGGCATTATGCCCAGCCATATGAACAGTCTGCAGCCTATAAGTAATGTGTGTGTTGTACTCCACCCAGCCAGCTGACAGTCACACACCGTGTCCAGTGCCCACTCCTCATTGTGCCGCAAGTCCACGGGAGGCGTTGCCATCAATAGTCACAGCCTGGTGGACAACAAGACCTATCTCTGTGGAAGACTGACTGCAGTAACAACCTATTGTAGCTATAGTGATGAGTAGGTTAAAATTGCTGCCCAGCCCCTGCATAATCTGGAAAAGACATGGGGAGCGGAACAGTAGCTATACAATGATTCCCCCTGCCCCCAAACTCTGGTGAAGAATACAGCTGGTCTTCTTCCAGAGTATTCAGCTCTCTTCATCTCTGTTTTTTTCCTTTAAAGACAGCTTTTTAATAGCTTATTAACTTATTACAGTAAATAGCACCCCTCTCACTGTCCATCTTCAATCACCTTTTCCCATGATTAGAATTAAAATAAGTAAATACAAATTCCAACCAGGTAGTGTTTAGCTAATTTTTCCCCTCAATACACTGCTGTTCAGAGTCTATGGAAAACCTGATGCCAGGGAAAGCTCCTAATTTTATAGTTGTATGAACAGACCTCAGAAACAACAAAGCTTCTTCACAGAAGGGAAGGGAATCATCCTAAATGCTTTCACTCATCTCTACCTTTCCACTCAGAAAGGGTCAGCACGTCTCCAAACAGCCCAGGCAAACCATACCCTTTACGAATAGGTAAACTACCTCTTTTCATTCAGTATCTTTTTATTTCAACTGAGAAGAAATGGAAATCATTTACCCTCTTTCAATAACAATTTTCAGCCCTGCTTTCTATGACATGGGTACCTTCAAGAGCATACAATGGCTCTTATTAATTGGGCAACTCTTAACATGACCTCAACGGCATTCAAGGAATCTTTCATTTGTAATTAAAAGGTTTAGTCTGGACAGAAATTGTTCTCCCAACAATGGATTTAAATACTTGATTTTATAATATCAGCACCTGTACCATACTATAAACAGCACTGCCAAATAGCTTTATTCTTCCTTAGCCCACATTCCTAAAATTATCAGTTCATTATTCCCCCCTACCCAGAATACAACATCAACTGTCAATGCTCACTAGGACTTCAAGAAAACAAACTGCAGGCTCTCCTGTATCTCAGTTTTCCTCCCCTCAAGGGGAGTTCATCGGACAGCAAAGGCTTCAGAGACAGCAATTCCAACTATCACTTCAGTGATAAACTTAGACATGAAGACAAAATACTTACACAGGGCTAGCATTCAAGGAGCAATGGTCCACCATCATCTCTGGGAGGAAATCCAACTTGAACGCAGCCATCACCTCAGTTTGTGACAAACCACTAACACTAAATCAGTGTATTGCCTAACCCCCAAACAACACCACTTCCAAAAGTCCTGCAGGTCTTAACACTCAGCCACACAAAAAACACTCAAACCACAGAAACAGAAGTTCAGGGAGACCAGCAATAGACACCACAGAAACAGGCTGGACTGGGAAAGGGACATGGAATCCCAGATTAAAAAGGGGATGTGACCATGTGAAGGGAGGCTCAGCTTAATACACAATGAAAACGCTGATGCACTGGGCTTGTTTTGTGCAATTTTCCCTGGCGAAGCAGTACTGAGTGCACTGTCAGATAAACAGAGTGTCAGATCCATGAAGATAGCGGTGGCTAACAGAGCAGAAAGAATACAAACTCCAGTCTTTCCATCCCCAACTAACTCCTTGCCTCCCAAAATGGCAGTCCAAGGCCTCGAGGTTCAGAGAGACACTTCCCACATCACCAATATTCAGGTGTAAAGTCAAGAGGTTCCTTCACCATAAACCTTTTCAATGGCTGATCTCACTGTTTTCACCTTGGCACTCTGCTAATTTCTGGGAAGCAACCACTAAAATGTTTCTCTGAACCTTCCAATAAATCAAAACTAAGACCATTTGATTACTCAGAAATTCCTTAACTACCACAGAACATCAAAACCTAGTCCTTTTGTAGGAGCAAAATACAATTGCCCTGGAAACGATACTTTGCCCATCATGCATCTATAAATCCAGAGACAAACAGAGCCTATAGATGATGCAGAAAGGGGAAACCACAGTGATTTGTTGAAAACTCTTTCATAACCTTTGAAAACACTAATCAGAACACCTCAACTGCTTCCTCATTAAAACAGGAGGAACACGTTGATCAAGGAACCGTGAGGTGTATTTATACCCCCAAGACAGATCTCTTGTTAAAGCTTCCAGTACCCCCACTACTGGGGAGATAAGCTGGATAATACTGGATGCAGAGGGAGATGCAGGGATATCTGACTGCAGAGAGTGGCTGCTGCAGAGGCAGCTGGGTGTGTCTGAGCACTCCAGGAGGGGGGATTAATTCAAGTCCAACACGAAGCCAGAAAACCCTTACATTTACAGTCAACACCACCACAAAACAAACTCGCAGAGCATCAAGGAATGCATGCTGGGGCTGCTGCCATCCCTTGGGTCTTGCCCGTCAATGACTGCAACATGTACTTGCAGTTATTCAGACTGGCCAGTAGCTACAGATGCTTTATGCTTGCACAGCTACAGCGTGTCAATTAACCTTTCATCAATAAACATTTCCAACCTCTGAAAAAACAAAGAGCATTTCTAGTCTTCTGCCTACAGTGAGGTTAATTAAAAGGTTATTAAAAGGAGTCAGGCCTCGTAGCACAAAGAGATAATGCATGTTACTGCAAAATAAGAGAGGATGTGAAATTAGCACACATCAGTTATTCCACAGTAACTGCTTCATGCATTTACCTCAAATGCTAAATTGAGGCTGGAGCCCACTTTATGGATTTCCCTGAAGTGAACCCACAGAGAGAAACACTTCAGATTTATATGATAGGAACAGCACAGGATATGGTGGATTCTTGCCACCTTTCACATCAATCTACAGACCAACACTGTAAATTCTGGTCTTACCTATGAAGACCAGAACTCATTCCTTCTGGTCTTCCAGTCATCTTTGGCTTTTTTTAAGCAGCCAGTAAAACAACCCAGCAGCCATGCTCACTGTAGCTTTGACGAAAGATGATGCTGGCCACAGACAGTCTAGAAAATGGGGTTTAAAAAGGTTACTGAGATTGATTAGCTTACTAAGGAAAACCTCTAAGCCATTATGATCTGATCCTATGCCCACCCTTTCCCTCGCCTCTGCGCTCCTCAAAATGGAACTCCTATCCACTTGCTCCCTTAAGGCAGAACTGCAACAGGCTACAGGCGTTGTCACACTGTTACACTCTGTGTTAAATCCAGTCTACTGGCTGTGACAACTAAAACATCAGTTTTGTTCAACTCTCCTGCTACTCACTGATTTTTAATTCTTGGTATCCTTACTCTAATTTCTCCTGTGATGCGCTCACCGCGTTTAACGAGCAGTGCCCAAACTATTTCACGTGCTATTTTGTCCAATTTTGGGGACAGGAAGAATCAAGAGTGGAATGGTGAATAAATATCTGAAGGTACGTTAGCCAAGACTCGGCGCCTCAGGGTACCATACTTCTGCAGCAATCTCAGTGACAAAACACTAGTGTACAAACAGGTTTGTCTGAACATCATTTAGATGAAGGTATCAAGCTAGTGAAATTAAAAGACTTACGGAATTCACTTGTAAAATATCAGCAAGAGTGGAAAGAGATGGTATTTCACTACTGCACAGAAACAGGAAGAATTCAATGAGGAAGCAGTGTTTCTTTGGAATTACAGAAAACACAAAAGTCAACCTAGCTATTGCTAAGAAAGAAAGAAAGAAAAGAAAAGAGAGCTAAACACACTTATTTTTTGCTCAGATGTCAAATTCCTGCTGGCTTCCAGATCCATTCTTTGACTCTCTCTATTCAAAGGATAATAGAAACAATGTCTGAAATTCCAAGCTCTATGGACTGTAGCTACACATTTAAATGAGCTGCTAATCTGACAATATGAACATAAAAAACTTGTACATGCTACAGATTAAATCTCACATTTATTTTTTTGTTTTACACAAGCTCTAGATCATGCTGCAGAATATGTTGCTATATATGCTCCTGAGAGACTGCAGAGTATAAATGATAAAAGTTTTGCTTTTAAGTTTACAGAATTACATCACATCCTGGGGCACAAAACCTGAAAAAAAAAACCCCAAAACCAACAAACCACTCAACAACAAAAAACCCAAAAACCACAACAAAAAAACCCTGTATCATTTTCTAAGAAAGCTGTTTCAATGATCAATTAACTCTGAAAGCTAAAGATAATACCATCTTTCATTTTATAGAGTCCAAACCTCAGACAACATACACAAATCTGAAGCTGAGGAACTGCTGGGATGGTGAGAGCAAACTATGGGAAAAGATGCAGGCCGTGGGGAAGTCAGACGCTGTGAGGCTTTGAAGAAGACAGATCCTAGAATAAACTTCCCCTTGTATTATCTGTGCACATCCAGATCCCTATAGTGCTGCTGAATTGCAGTTTTGGTTTTTGAACAGATAACCTCTAGGTTACATGCATCAAAATACAGTAACTACTTGTCAATATTTTGTTGTTTCATTGTTGGTCATGTAAGCGTGTTGTTGGAATGCTTTCTGCCCATGGTGAAATGCAAACTGTATCCCCATGCCTCGCTGGGTACAAAAAGGCCCTTCCCTAGGTGCCAAAAGGGCAGTTTCTTCCTCTGCCAATCTCTATGGCAGTTATGCACTGTGAGTACACAAATCTGACACCTTCAGAATGCTGAATACATGAAGTTTGGGGCTGTCTACAATTCAGATTAAATTAAATGAAAATAATGTTTATTTATATGAAATTTTTGTATAAGTTTCCAGGTAGAGAAAAAGGATAGGAGGGGATGGAAATCGCTTTTATCTCAGAAATAGCAAAGTTTCATGATGCTCTCTCTCATGCATTTATCTGTGAGTATTTAATTCCTCCATGCTCTCCCAGACCTAGATGGATTTTCACAGAATCACAGAATCACTCAGGTTGGAAAAGACCCTTGGGATCATCGTGTCCAACCATTAGCCCTACTCTACAAGTTCACCCCTAGACCATGTCCCCCAACACCACATCCAAGCAATGTTTAAACACATCCAGGGATGGTGGCTCAACCACCTCCCTGGGCAGCCCATTCCAATATTTCACCATGAAGAATTTTTTCCTAGTGTCCAGTCTAAACCTACCTTGTTTCAGCTTGAGGCCATTCCCTCTGGTTCTATCCCTAATTACCTGAGAGAAGAGACCAGCACCAGCCTCTCTGCAATGTCCTTGCAGGTAGCTGTAGAGAGCAATGAGGTCTCCCCTCAACCTCCTCTTCCTCAAACTAAACAGGCCCAGCTCCTTCAAACAATCCTCATATGATCTATTTTCCAGTCCCTTGACCAGCTTCATTGCCCTCCTCTGCACCCGCTCCAACACCTCAGTATCTCTCTTGTACTGAGGTGCCCAAATCTGGACACAATACTCGAGATGAGGCCAAGTAAGTAAATTTCTATTCTAAAAAAAAAAAGAAAAAGATTATTTTTAACCCCCTTCCTCAAAATATTTCTGAGAAAAAAAAAAAATCAATACATTCTTGACCTACTTTTCTGTCTTGAGAATGAAGTCCCATTTACCTGTAGCTTCCACTCCCATTAATTCTGTGGAAGCTCAAGTGGACTGAATTCTGAACTGATGCCTGACTGAAGCATCCCCAGCACTCCCAGCTCTCTGCCAGCAGATGAAGCAGCAAGTCACCTGTCCCTCTGGCTTACAGGATATTTTCTCTGCCTAAGTTCTCGCAGAAAGGGAAAAACAGAATGACAGCTAAACTTACCCTTTTACTTGATAGTAAAGACAAATGATTCAAAATAAATTATACAAACCCTATTTTCTAAAATGAGGGAATTGGGTTATTTTGCTGGAAAAGGAGCTAAAACTTCACACTGAAGTGAACAAATTTGTAACTCTAATGAATTCTGAACTGTCACATACAGGTCAGGTTTTTTTTAAATAGTCTGTGGGCTTTCACAAATGCCCATGTTTCTTTCGAAAGCTCTGCTTGTGTTCTTCCTGCCTTCTTACTGCTAATAATGTTCACTTGAATCAACCTAGAGCTACACAATTCACAAAGCAGCTGTAGTTTCACAGGAGTAAAGCAGGAGACTGCCAAAGGCAAATCTGAAACTGGTAAGAGGCAACACTTCCTACTAAATTCTCAGGTAAAAAAAAAAAAATTTGTGACTTTTGTAATCCTGTCAAAGCCAGATGGGGTTTGAGCACAACTGGGTCTTGAAGTTTGTGAACTGTTGTAAGAGGGTCTTAAGACTGATGATTCAGCTTCTCACATGTACACATTAGATGTGCAGTTACTAGGAAGTTATTTTGCAGAGCAGGACTCAGTTGCAGTTTTTGTGGCTTCTTGGATTTGACTAGATGATGTCTTGGTAGGTAAGCTCTCACATGGCAGAGCTACCATCTGCCATATGGTGTTACCTGTCCCCAGGAGTGATCCAAATGTTGAGCACACCACAGACAGTGTGTTCAGATGGTACAGGATGGCAATTACCAGGCATTTTAAAAAGAGGGGGAAACATATATACTGGTCACTACCTGTGCTGTAACGTTTCCTGAAGTCTAGAGGTGTGCTTGGGGGGTTGGGGATTTGTTGTTGTGTAGTTCTGGGATGGATCTGATGTTATTTACTAAAGTAACTGAATATAGTGCTAATAACAGCTGAGTGGTTTTAATTAACATTTACCTGGTACGTGTATAATTCAGCTCCTGAGTAGTTTTAATAGGTCAGTGTTTCTTTTTTTTCCTAGTGCTTTTTGGTTTGCCCCCACACAGGCATGCTCCTGCTCCAGACTGATCTTTGCCATTCACAAAGGCTGATAATCTACAGTGTTTGCTTTGACCACAGAAGTGACTCAGTGGTCTCTTGGGCTCTCTTTTCAGCTCAGGAGAACAGAACCTGCTGTGGCTTCTCTGGTCGCCTCTGATGGGTCTCTTCAAAGTACTCATCCACTCTGCTCCTGTACCCATGTAAGTTTATCGTATCTGCACTATCCTGCCAACAAGGAGTTAAAAATGTGTACTACACTTTGTATGGAACACCATCTCCTTTCCTCCTCTGAGGAGGAATACTGTTGTATCAGCCATTCTGCTTTCTTAGTTGTCATTTGAAAAGTTATTTTGGAGATACTAGCTGCTCAAGAAGACAATAGCCACATGTGACCTATTACAGTTGAAATGTGTGTTTACTTTGTTGCTTGTTTGAAATAAAAGCCAGAGGGACTTCTAGACTGGTCAGACAAATAAACATGTTGCAGTCAAAGCAAGACTGTTCGGCATCACATCGGTATGTGGCTAATACTGTAGATGTAAGTATTCCTTACTTAGTTTTGCTGTCAGAATGAGGTCAAAGATGTTTCTATGAGAGCATTAGTTGATTCCTGAACTTTACTGTTTGCACTTCCAGCAAAAAGATGGCTTAAAGTCACTGGCCTGTCTAAAGACCTGGGGTTCTAGACCACTCTGCTCTTTCCTCTCCTCTCCCTCTGACAGATTGCCTCTTCCTCTGCTTGCCTGAGAGGGTACATAGGAGTGTACAAACTGTCTCTGGATGGCGACCTCAAACACCCATCTCTGACCATAGCATTTCTCACTACCCTAGGGTAACAAGGAATAAGCAAGCTGAGGGTCTCCAAAGCTCTCTGGTTTGAGAGCACTAAAATATTTTTGCAATATTTTGAAGTGTATCACTGCTATTATTTCCAGAATCTGTATCTAATTCTTCTTTACACAAAGGCAGAAACTCTAAAGAACTTCAAATATCAGTTTGCAACAGTGATATTTAGAGAGTGACAGACAACTCTGGTTAGTATTTACCTGGATTTTTCCAAAGGCAGCCAGTATCTGCCCATCCTGTTTTCAAGGAGAGTACCTCTGTAGCATTAGGATAATAGTCTGATACATTAGCACAGTGAAATGAATAAAAGAGATGTCCAGGTAAGTAAAATCTTCAAAAGAAAATATTTTCTTAGAAACTCCATCTCCTCTTTGGTGTTTAATTACCTCCCTATGCCCATTTCTCAACGATACATTAAACACTTTCATTAATGTTCACAGAAATATAACAAGAAAGGTACCTTCCCTTACAGTGTTAGACATTTTCTTTTGCTAGCCTCAGAATTCAATTTTGTAAAGTTCTCAACTGTGACTAGTTCAGAATAGTGATCTGAAATGTATATTAAAATTCTGTCTTTGCCAGCTAAATTTTCTCTTTATCTTGCCTATCTCCTCTTTTTTTTTTTCCAGACTAAGGGAACAGAGAGGGAGACAGAAATCATTGTTATGAACTATTTCTCAATAGTAATAGTGAATTTAAAGAAACCAAACCCACTAAAACCTCAAGACAGTAAAAATTAGCATGATGCAAAGATGACAGCAAAGGCCTGAGAAGACACTGTCTGAAAGATACTAGACATGAATCAAATAAGCAGATGAACAAATTCCCAAAAGATCAAATCATGAACTTGGAGCAATTAATGATTGACAACCTACAAGAGCATCTGTACTGTAGGACTTGTTATTATCTGTTCTGAATGTAGGCTTCCTAGTATAATGAATTTTGGCAAATCATAAACAAGGAGTAATCATCATGTTTATTCCTCCTCATAAGACATTTTACAATTAATAATTGATACGAGGAAGAAGCATTAATGAATCAACCCCAAGGCAACTGCTTTTAAAACAGAGGTGGATAGAATTCTTCTCCTCCTTCCACGAAGACACAAACATTAAAAACAACAACACTGTAGAAGATCTAATACTTTTATCCTTATCTGTAGGTTGTGGGCTTGCTTTGTTTGTTTGTTTTGTAAATAGACATGAAATGTGTATTTCAGGTACAGCTTCAGGAAGGTATGCAAAAGAAAACGTTAGCTAAAATTCTTTTTTCAAACACCTGCCAACACTGCAAAAGACAGTTTGGGAAGCATTTTGAGTTTTTATCATCACAGTGTTAGAAATCAACAATGCTTATATTTTGCAAGAGACAAAGTGTGGAAATCTTCAGTACTTAAGAGAGATCTGGAAGATCTGTAGACACTTTGGCACTGTAGATAGAAAAAAAAAAACCTGAGAAAGGAAAAGTGGCTTGGTCACAACAATGGCAGGAGGAAATCAAGGCAGCAGTATGACACACAACAGGAGACAAGGCAGGAAATGACAGCCTAAGAAGTGAGGACATACTTTTCTATCCTGTGAAAGAAAACCACTACAAGGAGGCAGGATGGAACATTTAAGTCAGCCACAGTGTTTGAGGGTCCCGTGTCACCTCCTCCTGTTTTTGTTTACTGACTAACTTCAGACTATGAAACACAGAAAATAGGGCTGGTAAATCACACCTGCAGCTCAGTGCTTAAATCTTCAGAAGAAGAGACTAAGAATACTAGTGCTTGAAAGCTATTGTGCTCTTGAAAGCTACTGTGCCCTGAAAGCAGATTCAATTACACCACCTTCCCCTCTTTCTCTTCTTTACTTCAAAAATACAAACACAAGACCTAGAAATCTGTTTTTAAATAAGACTGTATTTTGCTGCCTTTTCCTATATTATAGGAATCTGCAGCTCTGCACTTAGTCAAAAAGGTGCACTGGAAACAAACACGTAGCAATATTTGCTAGAGAGATTTTTAAAGAACCAACTACCTATTTTAGCTGAATTTTCTGCCACTGAAACAGACCCAGAAGTTCTTTTTCTGCTGAGGAGCTGGAAATCCACTTAGTCCTGGAAAGCTCTGAACAGTCTCCTTGTCTTCAAGCCAGAAATGCCACAAAGCACTACAAGAGGCAGTGCAACTACACTTACATAGACAATTACTGTGTGCTTGCATATGGGACCCAGTGGAGATGACAGCTAAATAGGCTAAAGAATTTCAGGATGATACCATGTATGAAGATTGTTGTATTACCCTACATGAAAACTAGGGTGAAACAAAAATTCCTTAAACTAAAGTTTATTGCAAGCAGCACACTTTTGTGCATGTGTAAAGTAAAACCTTGAAAGAAGAACTGGTCAGAGTTACTTTTTTTAGACAAGAAATGTAATGTGTAATCTTAATTCAAAGGAAGAAACTTCATGTTATTAAATTATTTTAAAACCTCTCTTTATTAAAATGCTTTAGAATAGCAGTGAGACCTGT
>JANVCC010000076.1:9629308-9777386 GCA_025345505.1 Todiramphus chloris collaris | reverse complement strand
TTTGGGGAGGCCTTTTATTTCAATTTGTTTCCACTAGTAGTACTAGATACAAACAAGAATCAGCTAATATTACACTACAGCCTTAAAAAAAAAAAAAAAACCAAACCACTTGCTATTTCTCTCTCATTTAATTTTATTCAAGTGAAAGCTTTTCAATGCATGTTACTTGAAGAGAGTTGAAACGCAGCCGAGACAGCTCCAGGCAAGTGCACTATGCAGTTAAAATAGTGATCACTGCAATAATAATTTCTACTTGCTGCATCAACTTAGATCACAATTAAGGCATGATTTCCCCTGCCTTTTGGCACAGGGCTACCCAGGTACAGCTCTAGCACTGCCCATGAGCAGAGTGGAGACTGGAATGGGATGTGGTATCCCTGGAACAGCAAAAGATTCCATCTACCACATACTCTTTTCTACCCCACCGTGTAACAGACACAAACAAGGGAAACTCCAGTGTCACTACTGGCACAGGACAAATGCAATTGATTCACAAGTTATCTTGTCTCCTAAACAAAGCTGAGACTCTTGCTGCGTATTTTGGACAAGCAGCCATCTGCAAAACTTCACTAGGTTTTAAGCTGTGTGTGCAGGACCATCATCAAAATGTCAGAGAGCATCCTTCTGAAAAATATCAAAACTTTCCGAGCCTCTAGAGTCAGCAGAGAAACAATATGATAGATGTGCTTCAGTTTTCCTAATCAGCTGAGAAAATGCAGCCATGCCTACCTAACAATTTCCTCTTTAATAAGGTCTAAATAATGGAATCTATTAGATTAGATACTATAGTAGGTTTCAACTTTAGGAAGAGCTAAAACCAGAAAGAATGAAAAATACTACTCTGGTTCAGAACAATCCTTCCAAACAAATAAATCTATAACTAAAGAAATGTGCACCTACTTTCCTAAACTATAAATGGTTTTAGAAGTATTGAGGAAGAATTAACTTCTCTTATGGCAGAAGAACTGAAGTCCCTTCTAAGCAGGCAAATCTATGCTCTTTTAATGCCCATCTTCATCTCCAGGCCAAGGACCTCCATTTTGGAAGAGGCTGGGAACTGCAGAAATTTTATTTGAACACAGACCTATTTCAGGTTAAAACAGGTAAGTCAGTATTCTTCATCACCTAACATGCTCCAGGCCTGTCTCGATGGAGTATTCATTAAAGTTCACCTTCAAGACACCAGCAGGATCTCCCTAAAGGAAGGGCAGAACAGTGAGACTGGTAAGAATGCTGCAGTGCTCCCTGTTCACTGAGCATGGGAACAGCATAAAGTCATTTCTGTCCTCCAGTAGCCAGCACAGTCAATAGAGAGGTAGAAGTTCCTCACTCTTGAAACTGAGTGCTCATAAGACACTTTTAAGACAGTAATATTTAGCAGAACAGTAACTATTTCATGTGCTTGGCAAAGTGTGTCATATACGTTTCTGAATAGAAGCAGCAATCACAAGTCTCAGAGCAAACTCTGATTAAACCTCATCCGATTAAAGACAACAGCTACCAGAAAAGTGGGGAACAAAACCAAGCGCTATTTCACAGGCTGATTCCTTCTCTCGAAGCAAAGCTGACTCCTCCTCACTTTTTTTTTCCTCTGTACCAGCCCAGAAACGGAAGGCCATCAGTTTTATTCAGTGGAGTTAATTTATGGAGTTAATCATAAGAGACATTTCATACTGGGATGCATACAAACAATTTTATATAACATTATCAGATGGTCAAGAATAGACTCAATCCTCTTTCATTTGGAGACCTTTCTACAGTCACATTAAGGCAGATTAATTAAACTTTACCTTGCTCTTAAAATGAAAAAATTATGGACCTTGCACTAAATGAAAGTGTTCCGTTCCATGACTTATTTTCAGCAGCCAGAAACTTGATGATTATTCCACTGTTTATAATCTGATTATTCTGTTATTTAAGTAATCTAAATCTATTGATTCTAGACCTGTATTTTCTTTCTTGCAGAATCCCACAAGTCTGAAAAACTAGGTCTAATCACAGATCAGTCTGTTTCAAAAGATAAAAAACTCTTCAGACAAAAGCAGAAATACAATAACCACTGTTCTCTCTTTCCTATCTTCTTCATGGTCCTAATGGAGCAGCAAAGGGGCAGGAAGGGCAAAGTACAAAGCACCAGTCATTTAGGAAAGAAGTCGAGTGTTTTGCAACACCCACAATGCCTGGAGACCAATGTCCTCAAACTCATACTTCCAAACAGAGGTCAGTCACCAAGTCTCTAAAAATCACTTGAAAATGAAGGTGTTCCTGGACTTCTTAATGCAACTTTGACCCTTTCTACCCTGATGAGTACCATATGGAGAGACAGGATAACCCGTTCTTTAAAAACAAATTTGATTTTCTTTCTAATACAGACAAGACTAAATCCTTTCTGGTGCATTTATGAAAACTGTAGTAAATGTCTGACTATCGTATAAAATGAGTGTTTCCTCAAGACAGCATCAAAACTCAACTTGTCCTGGTTGTCTACAGACTAAAGCACATGTTAAGTATTTCTGCCATAGCAGAGATGATGCATCAGAAGAGCAACTCTCTGAGAATGACAGCGTTACTTAACACAACACTTACAAGGTCAATTTTCCTCAAAAGTGAGATGAAACTCTTCAGGTGCACAGTTACAGACAGTGTGGTCTACTCTTTTGGTCCCACTCTGACCAGACAGGTTATCACTTCAACTTGCTAAACCAGAGAAATAGCAACTTGATCACAAAAGAGCTTTTTTAGTGAGCTGTCAAGATGACTTCATCTACCATCCACAGTCAATCCACCATGAGAACTGGGCATAACCAAAGGTCACAGGACTACTCAGTGAGAAACTGAATAGGAGAGGTGGGGGGAATTTTCTCAACTGCCTCATGAAACGACACCCTTTCTGGACTTCAGGAATTAAGAAAATTGCACCAGAAGATTCTTTCATTTGGCTCTCTGCATTTTCACATTAGGCTCTGTTCCCGTTCTGCTGCACACAATCAAATCTGTCACGGCCCACAAGTTGTTCCACTAATACTCACTTTAGGGTTTCATGTACTACAGAGTACTTTAGATTTGATCTGGTCAAGAAATTACTATGAAGACAAACATTTCTACTTTGTAGGTAGTTATGTTTCTAAAATTATGAGATAACAGAGCTGAAGAAGCCTATTGACTTGGTGCTCACAGTGCTGTGTTAACACTCCCAGCCCCCTTTAGCAGCACAAAGGCAGGAAACCGCAGAGTTTAAGGTTCAGGGAGCACTGCTCACTGCAGTGGAAAACAATCTCTCATCACTGAATGTGAAAACAATTTCTCTCTGAATCTTTGAAAGGAAGCTCCAATATGGAACCAAGGGATACAACGTGTGTAGTTGGTTCGTACCTGCAGCGATGCACCTCCCGCTAGCTGTTCCAGTCTTCACTCTAAAAGATAAGGAAAAACCAGACATTGAGTACTCCAGAGTTAAAATCAGATAACAATCATTATGACATGAACTCCATCTTGTACAACAGGGAGGACTGTGAAAGTAAAGCATATTTCTAGTAATGGAAGTGATCATGAGGTGGTAAAAACCCTCATTAGACTCAAAAATGAAGAGATTAAATGAAATGATGCAAAAGAAAGGACTGCAAACACAACATGCCTGAAAACAGAAGCCTTGCAGCTTCCTGAGAACATTCAGTGTTCTTATCCTACCTATCCATTTCTTTGGCTCTCAGACAGAAGCAGAGTTACCAACAGCAGTACCCACAATCCTAGAACTCCCGCATGGCGTGATTTTGACAGCAGCGGCACTAAGGGATGGCAGTGAACTGCCAGGTGGAAATTCTCACATAAACCAGCAGAGATGGAAACGTAGGAAAAAAGCTCCTGATTAGGGAACACCAAGAACTAATAGCACAAGGAAAAGACATTATTTCTATGTCTTAAGCAAATCACTGACCAGGAACCATACAGACTTTCTTTATGTACTCTGTGATTGGGAGATGTCTTTTTGCACATTAAGTAACTGATCCACAATACAGAGCAGCATATTCAAATACAATTGTTGGACTTTTTTAGTTGTTGTTTGTCTGGGGTTTTTTAAAAGAATTTATTCTCCGCTTCCTCCTAGGTTATTTTGCAGGACTGCACTAATGTTACTCTAGCAGCGTTTTACAGAAAATCCAAATCTGTTTACTTATCTATAGGTACCAAACCAAGAAGTGCATCCTTCTGTGAGGAGAAGAGTTATTCAAGGCTGTTTGAGTTCCCACATTTCCACTGCTTCAGAGGCCTCTTCCGTATCGTTTCAGAAGCGTGGATGAGTGATCTATACGTCTTCTAACTTGTCTTGCAAAATACTTGGACGTTTATCACATGTACTCATGCTCTCTTGTCGAGAGGGAGATCTCTTGAGAATTTTTTATCTCTATTTTGTATTAATTTTCAACTGTTATAATTTCTTCCTAAATTGTTCGACTGATTCAATAAAATATTACACCCTCTAAAGGAACACAGAATCCTAAACACAACAACCAAAAAAATTTCTTATTAGTCAAGAACAATAAAAATAAATCCACGAAACCTGAGAAACATAACTCAGATATCTGAAATGTGTATGCAAAACTATGAATTTATCTTTTCTAGTACTACTGAACACTGACTGTTGGTCAGGGAATAGGGATTCTTCTTTTTCATAACAACCCTCTGGATTATGAAGCTCCTACAAGTGATTCAGGCAAATATATTACCTGAGGACATCTCCTTCTACCTCACCCACATTCCATTGCTTTTTTGAAGTTTAATTAAAGAGCATTTGTTTATGGACAAAAAATGGTCTCAGATTCCTACTAACAGACTTGGCTTCAAAACATAATGTAACATAAAAGTTTTTAGTCTTCTTCCTTTAAAACCCAATCTTTGCCAGACATTTAAGCCCTATGGAAGTTGTCATAAATACTAAGTTATACTTCTGTGATAATCAGCTTTCAGAAAAAAATTAAATACACAGCTCATTGATTTTGTAAATGCTTAAGAACATACTGGTAAACAACTTTTGAATATTAAAAAGAAAATCTTCCCTTTGCACATGTTGCTGTGTAACACACTAGAGAATTAATTTTACAACTTCAAAGGCACAAAATGCACAGCTAACATAGCCAGAGGAAACCATAACTTTTAGATACCTTTAGGGGAAGGAAAAAAAAGAAAAAAAAAGAAAAAAAAATATCACTGAATAAAAGGCAAAATCCAAGACAATAAAAACTGTAAAAAGCAAGCAGCAAATCCAACCACCACCTGAAGAAAGTCTGGAAGAATACTCTTAAATCCTAAGTGTTTATCAAAATAAACTGCTTTAACACGGTTCATTTAATTGCATGAAGAACATAAGTACACCAAATACTTTCTCCAGATTTATACATCAGACAAACCTGTCCTGAAGGCCAAAGAACATGACAGCTGGATTTCTCCTTAGATGGAATCAGGACTTAGGTACCTCAGATGAGGGCACACTAATTGACATGGCAGCGAGCTCTTGTGCAAACTGAGGATTCACTCCCACCCAACATCAGAGGTCAACAGGACATTATTTTCATAGTTGCATGAGGGGCATTTCTTAGTGGGGATGGCAAAACAACTAACAAGTGCCAACTGGGACATCTCATCACAGCTTCTGCAAGGAAAACTCTTCCTGAAGTTGCCCCCTGACTGAAGTTGTGCATCAAAGCACGGGTATCACTTCCAACCTCTTTTGTACAAAGCTGTGAGGAAGTATAAGACCTCCTGAGAATTCCATGTAGAAAACCAAAGGTTTAACACTTAGATTTAACACTTAGCCCCGTCAGATCTAAGAGTGATGGAATACACTCTCACTGATGAACAAACAGTTGTAACTTCTGGTATGCCATATAATATAAATAGAACTGCAGCTGGTAATGCAAGCAAGTGGCTCTCGCCATTAGGCATGAGACAACAGATATGAGCCCAATAAATCCAGTGACACTGCTTTGAGAGCGGCAAAACTTCAGTCTCAGCAGCAGCCAGGACCATCTGGAGGAGAATACCGCATCATTTAATGGATTCCAATCAATGAAATTACTGTCACAGTCAGCACTTGTCTAGACCAGTTAGTTCTCATTACACTTTCCAGGAATTCATGTTTGTGGGATGTCAAGACTACCACTGACAAATGAAGATGCTAACAGATAAAACGGACCACATAGCTCAACCTCAGATTTATCCTGGCATCAACAGTCTCTCACATAAATCAACATGCAGCCTGGACTCACCACAGATTTATGTACTTTTAAGTACCAATATGGCCAATAAAAAAAACTTGGAAATACAAAAAAATAACTGATTTCTCCGGAGGAAGTGCAGGAGGGAGATAATGCACCACAGAGTGATGCAGCAAGGGCACTACAGAAGTCAGATGATGGCTAGAGAGGCCCATACAAATCAGATGAAGTTTCAGCTACTGGACAGAACTCACAGAAAAGGGTCTCACTTTGTAGTAAACGTTCCTTATGAGACAAGACAACAGAGATAGTGACAAGAAACTCCAAAACCTCACCAAGGAAGCAGCCATACTTTCTTATCTGAGAAATGCCCTGCTGCTGCTCTTATCTCCACAGCACCCACACCTCTCAGCAGCAGAAGATGCCTGCTCAACACAAAGCAACAGCTCCAATCCCTCTCTCCTCAGTGCTGCCAGCACCGGTACTAACATGCATGCAGGTTAGCAGGCAATCTTACACTTTGTAAGGAGAGCAGTTGAATTACTCCCAAAACTATGTTCGACTATCAGAATCTAAGTTTGTTCAACTTCAGATAAAAGAGGAAGAACAGAATGAAGAATGGAAGGGTTCTGGGACCACTGCATATTAAGGTGTAGGGGGGGGGGGACGGAACACAAAAGGAGAGGGGAAAACATTTTCAATGCCATGCTTCATGTTAGTGTAACCAGAACGACATAAAATGCTTAAGATTTGACCATATCTGCAACGTCCATTCCATGCCCAGTCAGTGATTACAGCTTAAACATTCCCAAGATCAATCACTAGTCCGACAAACCATGACAAAAGCGTCAAGACACACTCTAAGAACACAAAACAATCTGCTGTTCAAAACATGAGACTAGGACTTAAAAGTTGTGAGTTCTTTTACTAACTACAGAACTGAAGAGCATTGGACAAGTCACTTTATAGCCCTAAGTTTCCATCTGTACAACATTATCATCTTAGTACTTCTCTTTGTGAAAATGGTGTTTTGAGAGAGACAGAATACATTCAGCAGGAATCAGAGAGTAAAATCACACTGTTACAGCTGCATCTCAGCTAAAAACCTAGGAAACAAAACAGATTTCAACAAAATGTTTCTCTGTTAACCAAAGAATCTCCAGCTAAAGATTTAAGCTTGCTATACACTTCCAGGTTGTGGCATTAAGGGACTCTCAAAGCATCGCAAGAGTTACAAATGCAAAAAGAAGGCACACACTAACACAATATTTTATCTACTTTTTCAATGAGGATCCAAAATATTCAGAAAACACTCAATTCACATTTTGCTTTCTGGATACTGTACACTTCACAGGAAGGCCTATTAAACGCAGCACAGTTTTATGTCTTCTTTGGGGTAAAGGCTTGAGGTGGAGCAAACAGAAACAATGCTCTCAGTTTAACCACTAAGCCCACTTCTGGAAGCAACAACACAAGCTGAACTTTAAAGACCTCATCCATCTCAGCCACAAGATTGGAATTCTAACACTCTCACTTGCCTACCATTTAAGGCGAGATATAAAATCAATCAGCCCTGTGCAGTGTTTAGACAGACACAGTTCACATAGATCTGCATTAAAGTTAAGTCTTTTATAAGGGTATTGAGGTACTTACACACTTCTTTCTTTTGATTGCCCAAAATGAGCTAAGATTTGAATGCAGAGAAGAATAATGTAGTGCAGGTTTACGCACAAAGATCCTCTCTATTCTCTGCTATTACACCTAAAATACTAAGAGGACCAGTGCACATGGCCATTTCCAGCATCTACTGCCAGTTTCAGAGGGAAAATAATTTTCAGGTGTCCCAATTTCGAAAGATCAAACTGCACGCGAAATTCTGAGTAGGTCTGAAATTCAGTATTTGCAAAATGTTTAGGTAGAAACATTTATATTTTCAAAGCAGCACAACTAAGAAAGACTGATTTACCTTAAGTTTGTATGTGTCTCTTGCTTGTCTTATATTAGACAAATACTTGCCATGAACTCTACTGTGCAGAGCCTGCCGTTGACACTCCTGCAAACCAAAGAGTAAAAACATGCTCAATTTTTTAAATATTTTTTTTTGGTAACAGACACACGGTCAAATCCTTTGCAGAAGCAGATGGATACAAGCCTCAAATTGCACTCATTTACATCTGAAAAAAACTAGAGTCAATGCTCTATTTCACGGAATGAATATTGATTCAAATCACTTTCAACAGCAAACAATTTAATATTGAGTGTGTAGAGCAGAAGCTTTAAAAAAAAAAATATTTTGTACTACTTCTTATTCATCAGAGGCAAACACTGGTGTTGCTGTGGGAATGTTAATTTAGGAACGTCCTGACTTTTGTTCAAAAACTCAAATGAAATAAAAACTATTTCACTGCAAAGCAGTTCTTCCTAAGCTTTTATTCAATGTCTCTGAAGGTATCATGTTTATCATCATTTGCAGCATCATTTGTACGTATTTGGGGTTTATTTCTTGCCACATTTGCCTTTCTCTTCAATATCTTTTTATACTACCCAAAGCATAAAAGCCCCTGCAAATAATGTAGAAAAAGCAGAAGAAAATTCTGCATTTATTTACAACCTAATACCTACTCAAAACACATCAGTGCGCACACACAGCACACTGAAGTGTTACTTACGTCTGAATACCATTCACAAACATAATGCCACGCTTAAGAGGAGTTTCTCTCTGTCTGAAGAAGACTAACTTGCATTCTTTGTTACAAACACCTCATGACAACTAATAGAATGTCTCCCCTGCTAATATGGGCAGATTTTTACTCCGCAACCCGTGCTCACGGCTCATTTTGTGACCCTGAAACACCCTCTCCCGGCTGCTCGCCTGCGGTGATTAATGCTGGGTGACTCCTGTGCCAGCACAGCTTCGGGCTCCTCTCTCCTCCCCAGGCCTCAGAAACCCTCCCAGCAGCACAGGGCTTCATCTGTCACCTGATCTTAAATTTTAGCTGGGTGGGGGGAGAAGGGGGTGGGAAGGACCAAGTGTGTCAACGCGCATAGCCAAGAACTAGAGAGACTCAGGATTTGCTTATAGTTTTATGCACCTTTTTTCAGATGTTCTTCACTTACACACTTTTTACATCTATTCTTTCCATTCACTTTTCCTGGAAGGCACAGCATGAGATCAGCTGGTTTCCACTGCTAGCAGGAGGAGACTTCAGAAACTTTACGACAAAAAGAAGTGCTATAAATACGGTTTTGGCTTCATGAAGACTCAAAATAGCCATAAAATCCTCTTATGTATCTTGCTGGCTTCTCAGGCTTTCTATACCTCATATCTAGATCCTGGAGGTCCCTCACACTTCCTGAATGAAAGCCTCACGTGTAACACTCTGCGTGGCACATTACCTTCTCTCTGTCCTCACACAGAGAACGTTCACCCCTTTCTCCCCAAACAGCAGGCTTCTCTGTACAGCAGCAGCAAACACAGCACGTATCGAAGGCTGCATTCATAAATAAGTAAGTTATGGCAACATTTACCTGTGCCACGGCATAGTTAACATGCACAAACACTTATTCCTTCTTTTTGGGGGGTTATGTTACTAGGGAAGACTGGATATAAGCTCTCCACAAAGGTTAGATTGAAATGGGGTGGCAATACAAAGGAACAGATCAAGATATCCCTACTGTAGATGCAGTTTAAGACAATGCTTATGGCAAAAGAATAAAGTACAACTCTTTCCTCACCAGCTATCCATCCCCACCCCTGTGTAACAGGCCTGAGAAAGGAAATGATCCAGGTGGGATCTAGCCTACCAACAACAGGAAATATAAGTCTTAACCCAAGCATGTTCCCTGGTTCCGTTCACTGCACAACCAGGCAGCTCTTGGCAGCACAAAGGAAAAGGAAAATGCTTGAAAGATAAAGCAAGCCTGTTTCACAGCAATACTGGCATATGCTCGTTCAAATTACTCATGGAACTACATCATCAGCTTTAGGTACTGAATTTCACATAATTAATTCTCTACTGATCAATCCTTTTTAAAGGTCTCAGGTGATAGATAAGGCTTCCAATACTTCTGTTCAGAAAACACTATACTTGTAAGAAGCATATGCATATTTTTCCATACAATCACCTTTATTGTCCCAATTCTTTTTCAGCAGACTGCCTCCAATTTGAAGACATGTCACTCCCTATTCTTGATTAAACTACAGGATCCACCTTTTCTAAAATCACAATAGCTGCAGGACAAATTTACTATATAAGTAGCTCAAAGCATCTGCCTTCCAAGAAACACAACTGACAGCTGAGCTCTGAACCACGTCACTTTCTTACATGTTGCCTTTAGGAAGATTCTTAGAAAATGGAAGATTTAAATCCCCTGGTGCATGCTACAGCCTGGATTTATCCGTCATCTACTCCACGCACACGGTGAACACCTATTTCTTTAGTATTCTACCCATTTATTGTGGCATCTTCCACAGAATGAACAAATGATATTTTTAAAACATGAAATAGTGTTCTTCCAAGAGGCCCTTGAAACTGCCTGATCACATTCCTGCTACGAGACTAAAGTGTTTTCTGGTAGCATAATTTTTGCTTGCAAAGTAGAGGAATTGTACAACCCTGATCACCAGCATCAAACAGCACCAAGATTTGCTTGTAACTGGTACCGTCTGCTCGGAAACACTTTAGGTTATGTTTTTGCCACTTTGGCCTGGAAAGTGTAAATGAAAGGATGTCAGTTGGGGAACCATCAAGTGGAAAAGAGGGGAGAAAGGCAGGCAGAGGGCTTTAGGAGAATGTGAGAATCAGAAAACATTATCAGGGCACTTAAGACAAGCTCAACATCCCAGAAGCTGCATAATGACAATGAATTCCACAGGTTTTCCAGATGAAGAGGGAACAACTGCAGTGTGTCCTGGTTAAACAAATGATCAGAAAACAGGCACATGACAAAGCTGCTTGAGTTCAGGCAGCTGAAGAACAAGACAACCATCAGTCACACACCTATCACAGTTCCCTGCTTGAAGATATAATACGATTCAGACACTGCCAAGCAGCCGAGAGCCCCCAACTGGCCTCCAAAATTTGCTTCTTCCATACTTGAGATACACACAGCTTTCCCAAGAGGAAATACACTGAAGATACTGCTGTGATAGGAAAGAAAAATAATTCGGACTGAGTTCACGGAACGTGGTCCTCAAGAATGATTTTAGCAAGATGCCGCCTTTTGTTTTGTGATCGAAACATCTTCCTTGCTCACATTCCAGAAACAAAAAGGTCTGATGCCTTTTCACATAGATAAGCAAAAGGCAGCAGAATTTGTAAGCTGATAGCATCCCCTAAAAGACAGAAAAAGTACCCTATAACTTGTTTTCTTCTTTCTCCCTGTCAAAAAATTTTTTGCCAGTGTTAATGGTGGATCCAGTTGCTGCCACTACTTTGAGCACCTTTCTGCTACTGGAAGAACAGCCTAGCATCAGTTTACTACAGTGTCAACAGCTAAGAGGCTTCTGGCACTATTCCTTCACCTGATGCACTACTGAAGAAAAGCAATTGTGAACAGTCATCCCAATGCATGCAGGGTCTTCACAGAAAGTCTATGCGAATGCACATGCAGGGAAGTCCTAATGACAAGTTTCCAGCTCTTCCTAACAAGGTATTTCCAACAACCCCAACCCTCACACCAACTCCTTATCCCAGCCTAGGCCAGCCAGGGTCTAGCTCATTAATCCCCCTTGCCCATAACAAGCAAAGACAGCACTTAGTTCTTCCAGAACAGGATCGAGCTTTCATTAATCTTCATGGCAGACAGCAAAAGCAGACCTTTTATGGAAAGATACAGGCCCTGGCTAATCACTCCCCAAAGCAGGCAGGGTCATTAAAATCCTCATCCCAGAAGACAGCAGTTCTTTCGGAGGCTAAAGCTGTATCTTTCTGATGCCACCGTCACCCAGCAGATAACGTCCCTGCGAGACAGCGGCCTGCCCTCCGCCACTCCCAGTCCCTAGACTCCCAGCTAGGATGAACTGCATTCTACAAGACAAGAAAACATCCCCAAACAGATCACCTTTCACTCGGCATGCCAGTCCTCCCCAGAGACGCAGAGACAGACAGACGGATGGACATAACAACAGAGCCTGTCAGCCCTGGCTCTCCAATCTGCTCAGCGAGCGCGGGTCGCACAGCAGGCCAGCCGCCCTGCCTCGCTCACTAGAGTGCTGCTGCTGGACAAATATAGAAAGCAGAAAGTGGAACAACCGTTTCAGCAGCAGAGATTCTGCTCTGCTCGGAGAGGGAGGAGCAGTGGGGAGCTGAACCAGCCAAACTGCCTTACCCATACATGGTCTCTGAGAGATACCATTGCTAAGACAAGTTGCTGGGCACACGCAAACCTTCAGCCACTGTCACGCTGTGCAGGGAAAGAAAAGAATTAAAAGTGCACACATTTAAAGGACTTTCTGTTCTGAAATGAATTCCGAGTCCATTTTGCTTGAGCCCACCGTGATAGTGCAGAAATGTCCCAACACTTCATCCACCAGAATTCAGGAAGCAACTCGGACACAGGACAAACCACATTCACCACCAGCATTTCCAGAACTACTGACCTGGCCAGGTCCTCCTTGTTGCTTTTGCACACATGTCCACACACTAAGCTCTTGGTTTGACCTTCGCCCCTGCCCACACTGAATTGTGGCCATCTTTTGAAACCCCTCTTTCCTTTTTAAGCATTTTCCTAAACCAGTAAGCATGACCCTTTCCCACTGGTTGATGCAAACTCCTACGGTGACCTGCTGCATCGTGCCTGCTTTCCCAGTAGCCCTTTTTGACAGTGTTTAAGCACAAACTAAATCTTTTTCTAGGCATTCTTCTCAAAAAGAGAAGAAATCCACTTCTGTGCAGCATCCCCTCCTCTCCCTTTTTCCCATCCACCCTTTTCATGTTCTGGCAAGGAAAGAAAGTAAAATTAGAGTAACTGAAAACCTAAATCCCTAGGTATTTAAAGAAGAAAACTGGCATAGTCTCTGATTTTTTTAGTGCACAGGTGACAACAGTCTGCAAGCTCCAAGCAGTTTCATTTATATACAAAAGCAAAATTTTTCATAAGAGAGTTTTATTACCTTATGCTGCTATTTTGAATACTTAGTATACCCCACATTTATGCGGTAATACAAAAATATCTTACAGAAGTGAACAGAAAAGTTCTCTCACACAAGTAAGTGGAAGTTGCAGCTTTCACATAGTAACCAATTCAGAACTGGGAGAAGTGCACCAGTCAGGTATTTCTGTTAAAGTGACTTGCAAGTAAAGTGCTGGTATTTAAAACGACAGCCTCATAATTTTCCAAATTTCTCATGACTGACATAATGGTTTCAGCTCCCTGCAGTTTCAGAAAGACACCAGCATACCCAGTTAGCCACATGCCTAAGCATATCCCAAATTATTTTCCTCACAAGAAAGGATCTAGAATGTGTGCCCCAGTCCTGCTCCCCTGCAAACAATCACAAAATGCCTATGAAACTTGGCCTTGAACTAAATGTACTTTAAAACCCAAAGAAACTCTAAAGCAAATTCTGCATCAGAGAACTGGTGTCATAGCAGCTTCCACACCGTGAAACACAGTACCACCTACAGCCAGTCTCTGATAGTGGGCAAATTCTGTCACTGAAGGCACAGTCCAAACCATAATACAGGTGTCTTTACTCCATAAATATCAGAATATTCTCACGTATCTTTTCCCAAGTCACCAAGCATATGGTAACATATATCTGAGCAAACTCCTTCAGCGGAGTAAACATACAACCCTTTTTTATATATTGATCATTTTCACTGGTAGCATTGCTTCTAATGTCACTGATGACTGCACAAGAATCTTCAGTGTTTCGCTCAAATTGTGCTAGACCTTGGACAGTCATAACACAATGATGGGCAAGACAAAAAAAAACCCCAAAACAAACAACAACAACAAAACACAAAAAACCCAACAAAATGTCAACAAAAAGAAAAAACAAACAAACAAACAAGACAAAAAAACAAACAAAAAAGACAAAACAAAACCAACAACAAAAACAAAACAAAAAACCAACCAAAAAAACCAAACACAAAAAACCACAAACCCAAAACAAAACAGCAAAACCAGAAGAAATACAATTCTTCCCTGAGTTGACCTGTTTTTAATTCAGAAGTTTAAATGGAAAATAAGAATTTTTGGAAGGTGAATAACAAGAAGGAACAGGTGAGTTAGCAAAAAGGTTTTGAGATGGTGCTCTGCTTACGAATCTAAGACTATAAATGAGAGCAGAATTACTTTTACACTGTGTGGTGCCCACAGGAAACACAAGAGCTAGATGTGACATTCAAGAACAGTATCTCTTTCTTAAAGAACAATATTTCACTGCCTTCTATCAAAGCTCTATCTTGTGTAAGATTCTGCATAAAGAGATCTTAAGGTGCGTGGTGTGGATTCTGCAAATCTCTACATATTACATACAGTAAGTTAAAAAAGAGAATATAATTTTTCTACGTAGACTTGAACATTGCCTACTAAATACTTAATTGGAATTACAGACTTCATAAATAAGCAATTGCATTGAAAAAAAACCAGATAAGAATGTTCCAACTGATTCTGAAGGGTTTGTGAATAGTGTGCATATGTTGGAATATCTTTTGAACTGCATAGTTTGAGGCAAAAATAGCTCAGAATATTCACAGGTTCAGTGACAATCTGAATTCCAAATGGTAAGATATTTGAAGAACAATAGTTTTACTTTTACACATGAAATACTGAAATCTAGATGATAGAAATGGCAGTATTTTTGTGCAAGGTGCAGTATGAAACAGCCTGCAGCTAGAAATGAAACCTACTGGAAAGAACAACTTTGACAGAAGAGAAAAAAAGAAAAAAAAAAAAAAGGCTAAGGTCCTGGAATTAATTTCAAGTAAAAACAATGTGAGACATCACAGACCTTCACCTGAGTTTTTGTAAGAACTGGGAGAGAATTCAGTTCTGAGAGAACACACAGCATGCTACCATGAACATATCCAAGCAGCCCGCAAAGGAAAGACTGACAGCTCTCACACCAAGCTGACCACGGATGCTCAACAAGCGCTGTTCCTCTTATCCAGGTGCTCATTCAAGATTTCATTGAGGCGTGCTGCTGAACTGGACACGGAGCCCAAAGTGCCTGCTCCTTTGCACAAACTGCAGCAACGTCTAAGCCAGTTATTCCAAGTTGTATTTACAAGTAATTTAGTTAAAGCGACATGAAAGTCCCAAAGAGATGTATGATTTTAAGACCAGTTTATATAATCCTATTCTACCTGGAACTTTACCACTACAAGCCATTAAACTAGCTATAAATCTAGTCCAAATCAGTACAGACTCACTACCAAGACCTGCAAGTTTGTCAGTCTGTCAGCACTCTGCCTCTAGCAGAGCAGCCAGCAAACCAGCATACCTTTTCTGAAAGCAAAACAAAAAACCAGACCATGATATCCTAAGGGTACTGCAGATTGAAGGGTAATGCACATATATGGGTCAGCGAAGACAGACTGTTGATGATGATTCCACTTCGGGCATAAGGCTTCTGCACACATGTACCTGTGCTACAAAGTGTATTACCTAAACTGAAATTCTTCACTAAGAGCTGAAACTCCTGCAGCCTCCTTTTGCACTACCTAGCTGCTCATGGCACCGTTCACCCCGAATTTAGTTGGCAACAATGCCTCTTCTTATAAAATGCACAGAGCTAAGATGGCTGGAAGCTTCATGCTACTCAAGATGTCAGAAAGAAGACTTCCTTTACCTGGGACGAAGACTATGCCGTGCTATATTGCTGTCAAACAAAAAAGCCTGCTCTGCCTATCAGAGTTCAGACTTGAGAGCTATTCATCCCTTCAGCAAACCATCTGCAAACTCATTTGCACTGAAGCTTTAAAGAAGTTTACATTTTGCCCGTGCTTCACCCAAACTTCCTGCTTTGTCATAACATATATTGAATCTTGCATCGGGTGCAAACAAGATGATGTTGACTGCTGGAAAATCTCCTCTTGAAAAAGTGAATGCTAAAGCTGTCCATTTTGCCATTGTGCCCCAAACACAAAGTGTCTTGGCAGGACAATCTAAAATAGGTGCAGACAGCAACAGCAGAGAAGGGGAAATCTTGAACTCTTTTTGTGTGTAACACAAGCATCTCCAGTGACAGGAAGGGCAATGTAACTCCTGGTTGCTTTTTTCCAATGAACACAATCTCTCTTGCCTCAAGAAATCCTGTGATAGGATCACAACTCAAGATACCATGTTATGATACTTCAAGAGAAACACTCATTAGAGGGCCCAGATAACTTTTTGCGATTTACAACTCCCATTCTAATAAACCCTGAAGCATTTTACCCTGCTTTGATTTACACTGGTTTGTTGTTGTTTTTTTCTCCCCTGGTAAATAACAGATCAATGGATAAAAATGATATTTTCTTGCCTGAAGGCAGTTACCAAGGCAGTGAATAACTCTGCAGGTAGTCATGAAGAATGGTAAACTAAAGAAGCAATACTGAACATGCCTAGATTGAAATAAAACATTTAAGACGTTCATGGCAAGACTGATAACTAAGAATGCGGAAATAAAAATCTGAGTCTGTTGGACTACTGCTGCTCTTTCAGCAGCAAAACTCACACTATTATGGCATGGAAAGCTGGACTGCCTCGTGGACACATCGCTGAACAACTGTCTCCATTTCAACAGTCGGAAGAATGCATTCTTCTTAGATACCAGAGTTACAGAATAATCATCAGGAAATATCAAAAGCAAGGCAAATTTGCATCACTTCCCATCTAGCCTAAGAAAAGCACTAAAGAAAAAATTAGAGCAGGCTCCCTGAAGAGATCTGCAGTAGAAGGCTCGGAAAGCAAATAGATGAAATTAAGAAACACAGTAACTGATAATCAAAACACACATTTCAGAAAGAAATGCAAGAAATAGTTACGGGACAACCTGCTCATGAAGTTTCTTACTGAGTTCAGCTAGAGACTGGATTATAACAGCATTTTACTTAACTCAGTGTGAGTCTAAGTATTTAAGAACCACATAAATATCTATCCTTTATGAAATTCAACTAATGCAGTTAATGTTATTTGC
Source organism: Todiramphus chloris collaris (assembly GCA_025345505.1). Classification (NCBI taxonomy): domain Eukaryota; kingdom Metazoa; phylum Chordata; class Aves; order Coraciiformes; family Alcedinidae; genus Todiramphus; species Todiramphus chloris. Next base: position 9,760,046 of record JANVCC010000076.1, on the reverse strand, counting down.
AGTAATTAAAAAAAAAAGTTACACAATATTATAAACATTTCTCTTCTGTCAAAGCACCATAATTTGTTTCATCTAATGATACTTCAATTGGTGTAAGTGTTACTTGCAAGGGACCTTGCAGATTACGGATTTATTCTTGGTGAGACACAATTACTGTGTCTCTAGGCTAGAACCACCCTTCTCGCTTTTCCCTCTAGAGCAGCGGCACCGGGCAGCACGTCTTCGGAATCCCTGCTTGCAGCAGAGGGAAAAAAAAGTTCAACACCTTCCCCCTATTATTATATAATGATAATTTTACAAGTGAATCTATGTTGAAGGACTAGCAAAAAGTACACAAAGTACTACGTACCTCTGTACTGCTGGGGAGTTCTTTACAGTATCTCCCACTGCGAAAGATGGGTAAGTTCTACTCGTTATTGTAAGCTTTATACTCTCAAGACAAAAATACCTAACGTGTTAATCTTCATGGTTTAGTGTTCATGATTTTAAGACAGTCACTTTTTAATAGTTTACTTTTCCACAGACACTGTTCACCTGCTTTCTTTTGCATGTAAATTTCCTAACTCTGCATCTATTATTTTGTTTCATATACAAAGAAGCAGCAGACACATAAGGGCAGGCATATAACTAAGGAGGTAGGACACAGCCATCCAAGAGTGATCATTCAGAAAGGGTGAATTCACTCCATAAACAAGCATATACTTTCCCAGAATAAGTATCAGCAATGATTTTGAAAATAAGCACAGGCTGAAAGAGAACAGTAAGCACCTTAAAAAAAAAAAGTCCTTTACATTATCGTATTTTAAAATCCCTGTTTAGGGATTTTACTGGTATATTCAGCTGTACCCACATCCCTTGGGCTCATGCCCTAGAGACTCTTCCTCAGTAGGAATGCAACCAAACCTATTAAGTTGCAGGATGCAAGCTGCACCCACCTTAACATGTCCTATTTCAACGTGAAGATGTAAGTAGTATTTTTAAACATCTACCACAGCAGCATTTCCAGCAAAACTTCCTCAAAGACCTGGGTCCAGACACAACTCTACGCAGCGCAAGATCTCACATTATGCAGAGCTCCCAAGAATATCGCTGAGGGGAAGGCAAAAAATGTGATGGGTTTACTATGGATATGCAATGCCAAGTCAGGGCAGTAAAAATCCATCTGATGAACTAATCTGTAGAAAAGCAAAAGGCAGCAGGAGATGGTTTAGCAGTTATTGTGATCACTAGTACAAAGAGTAAGGCTGCAAGGACAGACAAACACAGCAAAAATAAAATTAAAAAAAAAATAATTCAAGATACTCAGAAAGTCCAAACTCTTGCAGACCAGAACTAAAGTGCACTTTGAAATATAAATCCCCACCAAATACCTTTCTAAATCAAATAAGGTGCCCAGTGGAACACACCTGCTGATCACGCTTCAAGCAGTACCTACAAGAAAGCTGCAACATTTGAAAAATGCTCCCTGACAGCTTCTGGCAGAAGTGAATGCTGGTGCCTCAAACCTGAAAACCTGGGGGCCACGATTCCCCAGGAATGTAAGGAGTGAAGGTTCCACGCTTTAATATAATGCTGCCTCTCAACTTCCTGCTCATAAACAGCCCTATAAAAATCTCACGCTGTAATCAACCTTTACTGCTTCTTCGTGTATTTATCACTCTTTTTACGTTCGGTATCTCCTGGTTTTCACGCGTCGCTTACTACTTCACGCCCGTCACGCCTTCCTTCCCCCACCTGAGGCTGCGGATCCTCACCCCCTGCTGAACTCCAGCTCCCCGGCTCGCCTCCAGCCCTCGTCCAGCACCGTGCGCTCCACCAGCCACAGGACAGGCCGCGGCCGACGGCACGGGCCCGCACCCCGGGTGCCCGGAACAAGCACCCCCGGGGGGCCTCTCCCACCCACCCCGCCCGGCCGCCTGACGGAGGCCGCAGCCCAGGGACGCCGCTCCCTGCCCCAGGGGTCGCCCCGGACCCGCCACAGACTCTCCCACCCCAACGGCGACGCCACCCTGGGCCGCGCTCGCACCCACAGCGTCCCCGCCCCGTCCCGCGGCGCTGTCAGCGCCCGGGGCAGAAACCGCAACCGGCGGCCTCCGGTTCCGGGCCTCGCAGGGGGCTCCCGACGGGGCGGCCACCGCCCCGGGGCGGCGCTCAGAGGGCGAGGACGGCGGCGGTTCCCCCGCGGGCCCCCGTGCCCTCCGCGCCGCGGAGGGAAGAGGCGCCCGCCGCAGGAGCAGCTGCCGCCGCGGCCCGGCCCTGGCAGCCTCACGGCGGGAGCCCAGGGGAACGGGGCGGACGAGGAGGAGGAGAGCCGTTACCTGCGCGAGGAGGATCGCTCTCCCCGCAGGCTCGGCTTGGCTCCGTTCCGTCCTGTCCCGTTCCGTCCCAGCCCAGCCCAGCCCTACCCTGCCCGTCCCGAGCTCCTCCTGGCGGCCACCGCCCTCACCTGCCCCCGGGATCCACCCGTGCCCCGCTCAGCTCCCCGCACCGCCTCGGGCCGGCTCTGCAAGATGGCGGCACTTCCGGGAGAGACCACGACGTGCCCGGCGCGGAGGGGCCGCCGCCGCACCGCCCACCCGGCTCTCCCCGCCCGCCTCCGCCGCTGCACCGCCCCTCCGGACACCGCCCCGCTCCGCCCGCCTAGGCGGCGGCAGCGGATCCGTCCGGTGCACCCCGCCACAGCTGTCAGCAGCCCGCAGGTTCCCCCCCCGTCTCCTCCCGCTCAGTGCGCTCGTCCGCGGCGCTCCCTTGCCTCTGGCCCGGCCCGGCCTGCGATGGGGGCGGCAGAGGCACTGGGCGCCGGGGCGGCGCGGCTGCTCTTCTACCCGACGCTGCTGTACACGGCGGTGCGGGCGCGGCTGCCCGGATCCCGCCGGCCTTGGTTCCACCGCATCGACGGCGCCGTGCTGCTGGGCGCGCTGCCGCTGCGGGGACGCAGCCGCACGGTAAGGCGGGCGCGGCGGGGGGGGCCGGGCCGGGCCAGCGGTGCCTGACGGTGCCTGTGCCTGCAGCTGGTGGAGGAAGAGAACGTGCGCGCCGTGGTCACCCTCAACGAGGAGTACGAGACCCGGTTCCTCTGCTGCTCCGCCCAGGTGAGGTGAGCCCGGGCGCTGCGGGTGCCCCCGGGAAGGTCCTCTCGCCGCCCCGGCGCGGGGGAGACTTCAGCCGCCTCCTGCCGCCCCCCTGGCAGCCACCGCCGTGTCCTCTGGCAGCCAAGGCGCTGTACCTGAGGCGACTTTTACAGCCACGGACAAACCGGTTAAACGTGAGGATGCGAGTGAAGTGTCACAGCTGCGGTGGTGGGAAGGGGAGCATGAAATCCACGTACGCCACTGTGCAAATGCAAGAATTCCTCTTGTTTAGGGACGAGATCCCAGCTCCCTGCCTGTCCTTTAGATGAACCACCACGGCTTTTCTGACAGCCAGCCCTAAAGGTTTTATACATCTCATTTCAAGGACTGACATTCAAAGCCTGCTTACAACCCCACTGAGTTTTCCAACTGTCCTAATAGGTTCGGAGTTTTCATTCTGGAAACAAAAAAGTAAAAGAAGTTAACTGATCATTTCAGGAGTGGGCAGCAATGGGTGTGGAGCAGTTGCGTCTCAGCACCGTGGATCTAACTGGAGTCCCCACCTTGGAGAACCTCCACAAGGGTGTTGAATTCATACTGAAACACCGTGCCTGCGGTAACAGCATCTACGTGCACTGCAAGGCGGGACGCTCCCGCAGTGCCACCATGGTGGCAGCGTATTTAATTCAGGTGAGAAGGATTCTATGCTAAATAGGGTTTATTTTCATACACTCTGGGCAGATACAGCCAACCTTTACAGTTTGTTTTTGCTCAGTAAGCCTGAGCACATACAGGTTTGTTAATGTTCCATGATTTTACCCAGTCTGGACTGGAGAACCATTCAAGAGAGGTAGATGCCCAGACCAATGGTGCTGGTTTGCAGAGCATGGCAAACCCATGGCAAACCCAGGGCAAACCAGTAAGTGAAACTAAGTATTTGCGGAACACTGGTCTAAACTTTCTTCAATCATCTAGTTTATCTTTGCACACCTTGCTCATCTGTGCTCACAGATAATGGCAGGGAGATAGTGGTGAACCTGCCACACAGTTGCCACTGGAAGTGGCCTTCTAATTCACCTGCGTGGTCTGCCTCTGCCAGTTCCGTTATTAATACAGGTACCAGCAGAGATGTTCTGCTCTTAGAGGGAAGAGAAACTGCTGTTGTGACAAAGCATTGAAACACATGGTCCGATAGTATCTGCGGCTGGTTCTGGCAGTTCAGTCAGACTTCCAGAAGCTGCTCAGATTTTGGGCTCATTAGTGTAGTAAATTCTCAACAGGTTTTGAATAATTCTGCCAGTCTCAATTCTTTTTGTGGAGGAACAGATTGAGATGGGAATAACAAATCACTTGTGAGCAGATAAACATGTTTTTGTTGCAGAGCTGTTCTCCTCAGTTAACTGAAACGGCAAGCCTTTCTAACTTTTCCACAAATGCCGTTCAGGATCAAGTGAGGGGACTTTGGTTTTCTGAGTTCTTCAACAGACCCAAGTGGGTAAGCCAGTACTGAGAACAAAACCCCACCTGTAGACTCTTCTGATGCTCATTACATCCTCCCTGGAAAATTTTCCTTAGCGTCGAAAAGTTCCCCGCTAAGCGCTGAAATGCAATGGGAGTACTAGTGGAGTTTAGAAAAACTAAAAAAGCAAGTGGCACTTCTGCCCTTGTGGGACAAGGCCAGGAAACTAATGACAACATGATGGAAGGTGCCAGGCAGCAACCATCCCCCTTTCTCTGAAGGACTTGTTTCATGAACTTGCACTGCCATTCAGGCCCCTCTGAGAGGAACACGAAGTTCACAGAAGGGGCAAGGTGGCTAGTGTTCCAACAAGCCTAGTGTTACCTGTGGCCTCCAGGAAGGGTCTGTTAACTAGTGCAGGGAGGGAATGGTTTTTCACTTGCAGGGTATTTGCCTTTTCAGCTGCATCACTGGAGCCCTCAGGAAGCAATAGAGGCTATTGCCAAGATCCGTCCCCACATCCTCGTTCGGCACAAGCAAGTTCAGGTCCTGGAGACGTTTCACCGGAGTGTGATCGCTGGGACAGCTGCAGAGCATCAGTAAGAACTATCAGAGCCTCTGTCTTGGATGCTTTAAAAAGTCCTTGTGTTTAAAAGACCTAATCAACGCTTAAGCATTGTATTTCTTGACTGTCAATAAAGAAGATTTTACATAAATTATGGTGAAGGGGGGGTTGGGCTGTTTCTTTCCCTACAACTAATAGTGTAGCTCTCCTGGAGCCCTGTAGTTCTTCTTTCCCACACGCAGTATCTTTGCTGAGCTGAACTGCAATCCACAGGAAGTTCTACCGTATCTGCAGCAAAGGAAAAGAAAACTTTGTCTCGTCAGACTTTATTCAGATGCTTACCCAAGGGGTTACAGTGCCAACACAGAGGGGTAGGAGGAAGTGGTCTTAGTTCCATCTTTCACCAACGCTAGGTTACGATTACAGGTGGGGATTCCCTGTACACTAAAGGAAGCCAATGCTCATAAAAACAATCTCCCTCTTTACACTAGGTGATGCCAAACCAGTAAGCAAGTTCCCGGTTTGTTACCGCTCCTCTAGGAGAAGTGCTGAATAATGCAACCTACTGAAGGTCTCTGGAACCTCTCTGCTGTAAATATTTCTGCCTGTACCACCTCCTGCAGTAGGAGCACGGGTGTGTTTAAATGGGGACATCCCTGGAGGACACAGTGCACATCTAACTCTGTGACTGACATGACAGCAACACACAGTCCCCACGCAGTTTAAACCAGCAGTCTGGGCCAAGAAAGATGTTGTCCGTATACCACAGGCTTTGTTACTGGCAGACTGGTTTGGGGCTAAAAGAGCCATTTGCTGCAGTCTGAGCCTCAAACTCAAGCAGCTTATCACCTAGAGATCAAAGTAATAGCATTTAGTTCATCTGGAACCTAAGATTCAGCAGTTCAACTTTCATAGTGCTATGTAAATAAAAGAAGCAGCCCACAGCCAGAAAGCCCACACATCCTCTGCAGAGGTACAGAGGACGGGGTCTTTACTGGATGTCATGAGCTTGTAACTGGGACTGGTGCTGAGGGTGGTGGGTGCCTCTGAGCCACGCAGCAGAGCACTGTTGCTGCCCCTTCTATCACCAGGCCTGTCCCTCCTGCTCAGGCCAGGACAAACTGCAGGTTAGTGAGCAGCACTTTGATACCACTTGTGACTGTTACAACAGAGGTGGCTGGGTTGAGTTTGAAAGTGTTTGCATCGCCCTTTTTATAGCGGTCGCGAAAGACGTAGATGCTGCCGTTGCAGCTGGCAATTTTCCAGAGGGAGGGAACGGAGCTCCAGGCATCGGGCAGGCACAGCCGGGTGAAGCTGTCCAGCAGGGGATTGTAGCACAGCAGCGAATCCCCCTCGGCCACGATGAATACCACATCCTTGTGTACCGCTGCGTGCATGCGCCCCGCGAAAGGCAGCACGTACGGCTTCACGTGGCACTTCTCTGTGTTAGTGTCGTAGCACTGAATGAGCCGAGAGGGCTTGGTGAAGAAGTCCAAGTCATTTTCCTCCCCGCCCAGAAGGTAAATGACACCATTAAGGTTTACACCTGCAGCTCCAGAGACTGCCACTTCCAGCTGGCTCGTCTCTGTCCAGACATTGTCTCGTACTCTGTAGTAGATGACGGCATTAGAGAGAGTGTCCTGCAGAGTTTTCCCCCCCAGGGAATATATCGCATCTTTGCTTGGCACGGAGACGAGGGTGTGCTGGAGGCGGTCCCGAGGCAGCGGGGCGCACCACTCCCAGTCTATAGTCGCGTTGTTGCATTTCCACATGCGTCGCGGGATGGAGCCACCCACGACGTAGAGGTCGCTGCCGTGCTTGCAGGCGGCGGTGATCTGGTGGCACAGGCTGTTCTGGCCGCTCACGCTTATGGAGTCGTCGTCAGCACAGTGCAGAGAGACGGCGAGCGAATGCGTGCGCGATGACTCCTTCCCTATCAGGTAGATGTGAACGTTTTCTCCAATCACCTGGGAGAAAGGAGGAGTGTGTTAGCAGAACTGGACCTGTTTACACAAACATCAGTGATGCCCAAGGCTGAATTTTTCAGCTTAGGACTCGCCTGTGAGCCTGAGGTGCATGCCCTGCCTCTCGAGTCCTGCTGCCCTAAAGCGTTCAGGATTCAGAGCCTCAAAGCCTTTTCAGGACACAAGTCATATCTGACATAACAAAACAGCAACAGACTTCACCGGAACCCAAGTGTCTGCTGCTTAGGTAAAGGCTGGTGACATCACTGATGGAGTAGTTATTGTAAGGGGAATGCCCAACTCAGATTTCTGAATGGTCTCTTGGTAACTGAGCATCTGGTGAAGTAAGTTATTTGTGGCACTGCTCCAATTGCTGGTGAAAGCAGCCTCAGGTTAAATCTAAAAAGCTGTCAGTGGGATTGCTATTTATTTATGATAACAAAAGTATTCCTCACACCAGCACCGTGAATTTCAATGGCATTTGTGGTTTGTGATGTTCAAGTCACACCTGTGAGCAGAACACCCTGCCTTGTGAAGCACGAAACCAGCCAGTGCTACACCAACCCCGCAACAGAAGATCTTTTTATACCTTTAGACTCGATCGCAGCGTCTCTGAAAAGCCTGCTCGCTCCTCCTTGTTGAAGTTGATCCAGGTTTCTATGGCAGCTGTTGGATTCTGAGAACATGGAACACCATCTGCAGTTTGGGGACAGAAAGGCACTTGTGATATCTAGACAAAGGTGTACTCATGAACATCCTTTTTCTGTGACTCTCTCTCCCTACTCCCACCACAAACCTGACTTCCTAGAGAAGAAAAAAAGGTAAGAGGTTTGTAGGCCTTGGCAGGCGTGACCAGCACTGCCAGCCAGGCATCTCCATGGAATTAGGTTGGATATGTATCAGAAGACAGAGTTGCCAGATCTTAAGCACTTTGTATGAGTTTCAACAGAGGGACCCAGGTCCAAGAGAAAGAGGGCAAAAAAAGGAAACTTGCATGCTTTGTGATGGTGAGAAGTATTTTCTTATTTAAGCATTCAGGCACAAAGATTCTCTTACTTGTAAGAGAATGTCAGCAGCTGCCTTTCTTTCTGGCTAGTCCTAGAAACTTAAGTAGTCACCTGCAGAAATTTTCCAGTGCTTCTCTGAGCCCTGTCAGAGGCTGGCACTCAAGACAGAGCACCTGGTGTTGCTGCTCTCCTTTTAACATTTGGAAATCCCCAGTGAGCTACTGTAGCTTTCCTTAGCAGTGTGACAGCAGGAAATGCTCAAGAGACTGCATCAGACTTCAGTTTGTTTCCAGACATAACTGGAAGGTTTGGTTATGCCACAAATGTTTGCATCATTGCCAGCAGTACATTACCTAGAAGACTTTAGGTATTTACTTCCAGTTTGAAATCCAGCAATTATGCCTGTATTCATGGAGAGGCTTCCCCGTGCAGGTGCTCAGATTCTGGAGTCTGCTCTCCTGACAAACCCTGAACTCAGAGATGCTGAGCGCGTCACACAAATTCCAACACTCTTCTCTATACTGGAAGGGAGGAGAAAAATTGTGGGACTCTGTTTATGAGTAAGAGGGATTTCCATAAGCTATCCATCACGGGTAGTGGTTAAATAGAAAAACCTTGATTTTGACATGGGTCCTAGACTGCAAGAAAAGAGAAGCTTAATAAATTACTATTTCACGAAATTAATTTTAATCCTTGCCACTAATTTAGCTTCCTCTATTTAATTCTCTATTAATTAACTAAAAAAAGATGCAGGAATTGCCAAAGATTTTCCCTACTAACAGTAAGAGTATATTTGAGATTTTAATCCATTTTACGAGCAAAGTTTTGGCATAAATAATGACTAATATGATTCTATATATGGAAATAGATGATGCATGGAAAAAAAAAGGTTTACTGAGACAAGTATTTTAATTTTGGACCACAAACACTAAAGGCCATAGTTTTAAAACTACAGTTACTACATGGAATCCCTGGAAAGTTAAGGGTGATTGACCTCTATAGCTTTATTTCATGGTTTTAGGATTTTTTTTTTTCTTTAATTAACTCACAACTTAGTTTAAAAACTGTAGCTAGATATCAAATTTATTCTAATGTTACCATAAGTTTTTGAGCCATCAGTACATCTCCTCAATAGGACGTTACTGGATTTCTTTAGATGTAATGGAAATAATACAATGTGGTATCTGTGGTGATTCTCACATGCAAAACCATCAAATTCAAAGGCTATCTAAAATCTTATGGACAGATTTGCCAGCATTCCAACAAAGCCAGTCATGACAGGTATATTGTTGTAACCGCATATAAAACACATGACACACAAAGTGTCATTATTTATTCATTCACAAAATTATTCAATTCAAGCGAGAAAGGGGCAGTCTGGCTGGTCCCAAGCCCAGCACATGTGAATGTATGAGCTGCCTCCACATTTTTGCTTCCTCCAGCAATGACATAAATGCACAAAACTGGAGTTGTGGCAGCAGCAGCATGGAGAGGGTTTCAAGTGCTGGTTGCACCTCCTGGGGCAGCAGAGTTCATAACGATCGATGGCACTTGGACTGAGCTGTGGATGTGTTGATGCATCCCTCGCAACGCTGAGCCATCTCATCCCTAAAGGCTGGTACCTTTCCAAGAAGGGCTGTTGCTGTAGTATCCAAGATCACAGTATCACTCAGGTTGGAAAAGACCCTTGGGATCATCGTGTCCAACCATTAGCCCTACTCTACAAGTTCACCCCTAGACCACGTCCCCCGACACCACATCCAAGCGATGTTTAAACACATCCAGGGATGGTGGCTCAACCCCCTCCCTGGGCAGCCCATTCCAATATTTCACTACCCTTTCCGTGAAGAATTTTTTCCTAGTGTCCAGTCTAAACCTACCTTGTTTCAGCTTTAGGCCATTCCCTCTGGTTCTATCCCTAATTACCTGAGAGAAGAGCCCAGCACCAGCCTCTCTACAATGTCCTTTCAGGGAGTTGTAGAGAGTGATGAGGTCTCCTCTCAGCCTCCTCTTCCTCAAACTAAACAGTCCCAGCTCCTTCAATCACTCTTCATAAGATTTATTCTCCAGGCCCTTCACCAGCTTCATTGCCCTCCTCTGCACCCACTCCAGCCCCTCGATATCTCTCTTGTACTGAGGTGCCCCAAACTGGACACAGCACTCGAGGTGAGGACTCACCAGTGCTGAGTACAGGGGGACAATCACCTCCCTACTTCTGCTGCTCACACTGTTTCTGATCCAGGGCAGGATGCCCTTGGCCTTCTTTGCCACCTGGGCACTCTGCTGGCTCATCTTCATTCGCCTGTCTATTCTAACCCCCAGATCTCTCTCCGCCAGCCAGCTCTCCAACCACACTGCCCCAAGCCTGTAGCTTTGCATGGGGTTGCTGTGGCCCAAGTGCAGGACCTGGCACTTGGCCTTGTTGAAACTCATACCATTAACAGTGGCCCAGTGATCCAGTCTATCTGGGTCTCTCTGGAGAGCCTCCCTATCCTCACGCAGATCGACACACCTACCTAACTTGGTGTCATCTGCAAATTTACTGATGGTAGACTCTGTGTCCTCATCAAGATCATCAATAAAGATGTTAAATAGAAATGGCCCCAGCACTGAGCCCTGAGGAATGCCACTTGTGACCTGCCACCAGCTGGATTTAGTACCACCTCCCAGCAGAACTGGGAGACGTGCATGTCTTTTCACTACTCGCTTCATTGCCACAAAGATGTTACAATGCCTCTAGAGTGCTCAGCCTAAATAACCCCAGCAATGACACACTGCTGTTAATAGCTCTAACGCAGCCTAAAAATGCAGCTTGTACTCAAGCCTTCTGACAAACATTGTTGAGTTGTTGCATTACTACATTAAAGGATTACAAACCAAAGGAGAAAAAAAAAAAAAAAAGACTTTCATAATCTCTTAATTTCTGGTGAAGCTTCTTTGTTTTATTTTTAATGCAAACAAAACCACAACAAATCACTGAAAGGTACTGAATTATGTTTCAAAAAACCTGTAATACTTCTGAGCTGTTGACTTGGGAGCTGCTGGGAGTTACCAGCATCCTTGACAACACTCTTCTGTAACTTAGATGCTTCATGTCCAGTAACAATTAATGTGTTTTTTTTTTTCTGGTTAAGTTACCCAGAATGTTTTGCTTTGCTTAGCTGAGCTAAGCCTCTGAATGGACAGATCTTTCCATCTATTTGGTTCGACCCCTGAAAGTCTCTTTCCCCCCTGGACAGCCTCAGGAGCTCCTTACCTGTAAGGATGTCTGTCAGCAGGCGGAGAGGCAGGTGCAGGAACTCATCTGTGTCTTGCAGCTGAGACAAATGGGACTTGGCACAGTGCTTGGCAGCTGTGTAGAGCTCCATGTCACTGTGCTGATCTGCCAGCCACATGACCTGCAGACAGTTCCTAACCTGCACTGTACGGGCCAGAAAACGGGAGCACTCTTCGAAAAGAGCAGTCAGCTGGTACATGTCTGCCACTTCATAGGTCTCCTGCAACTCCTCTGCCCTCAGCTTTACAGTCCCGTGGTAAATATAGTCCACAAGGAGCTGAAAGACACTCTCGCTCACGTCCTGCAGCTCAATCACCCGGTTGTGGGCCTCCTTTAGGTTGGAAGTGAACATAGAACGGAAAAAGCAACTCTGAGCTGAGAGGACCAAACGGTGCAGCTGGAATTCTTTGCCTTCCACTGATATTGTAACATCAGCAAAGAGCTCATCCTCCAGGCATAATTTCATAATACCCTGGGCCACGCGGCCTGAGTGCGAGCGGTCGGTGAAGGTGTAGTTCACAAAGTAGTTCTCTTCTGCAGAGGAGCCTCCAGTCTCTTCTGAGGAGTCCATGGTGCTGCACAGACCAGACCTCCAGCAATCTGTAAAATCGAAGTAACGACAGGGCTTTTTCTCTCCACTAATGAGATCGTGCAGTACATCAGGGTACAGGGAAATATCACCCATTGGTAAGAGGCCAGTATATTTTAAACTGAATATAAGTGATGCAGCCAGCAACTTCTTGAGCTTCAGAATCTCAAACAAGTGAGAAGCTGGCATAATTAAAATTATAAAATATACCAAGCTTCCAGCACGGTGAGCATCACCTCCCAGCAGAACTGGGAGACATGCATGTCTTTTCACTACTCACTTCATTGCCACAAAGAAATACAGTGACAGTTACTCAAGTGGAAAGACCAGCAACCACATGAGACAGAAGAACGTGGCAGCACCACAGCTGGGTGTTCTGGTTTTGGCTGGGACAGAGTTAACCTGGTTCCCAGTAGTTGGCTCAGGGCTGTGTTTTGGGTGAAGTGTGAGAATAATGTTGATCACACGCTGATGTTTTGGTCATTGCTCAGTAGCGTTTACTCTAAGTTAAGGATTTCTTAATTTTCTGAGCTCTGTCAGTGAGGAGGGGGCATGGCCAGGAGAGGTGACCTGAACTAGCCAAAGGTTATGGATGTTCCATACCTTGTGACATCATGCTCAGTATTACAGCAACTGGGAGGAATTGGCCTGGGGGTCAGGATGTCTGTTGGGGTATCAGTCAGAGTGGTGACTGACTGCATCGTGCATCACTTGTCTTCCTTGGGGTTTATTTCTCTTTCTCTTTTTGCTATATTCATTATTTTATTTTAGTTATTAGACTCTTTTTATCTCAACCCACCAGTTTCCCTTCTTTTATTTCTGATTCTTCTCCCCATTCCATTGATGCTTAGTTGCCAGCTGGAGTTAAACCACCACACTGGGCTAGACGGACAAAGGATCCCAGTATCACACTAACCCAGTACACAGACAGCAGTTCTTATCATCAGGATGAGTTAATTACCATCCAAAACAACACGATGAATCTGTGCACTGGTGTCAAGTAAGGGGAACTTGTTTTTACAGAAAAGACTTAAGAGAAGCCTGCCAGATAAAATTGGTGGCCCTTCAGGCTAACCAAATGAGATAACTAGTGGCCACGCTCAGTTTGTTCATCTGCCAGACATTTGGCATGTCAAATATCCTGTTAGGTGTCATCAGCCACTGCATCCCAATCGGCATGGAGCGCTCAGTTCAAAAGAGAACACCTCTTAGTAGGTATCAGAGAGTGTTTGCAGATCTTCAGGCAGGTTGTGGGGAAAAAAACTGCCTGAACCAGATAAGGACTGTTGTAGAAAAGAGCTCTTTTTTTGATACGGCTCTTGACAGCATTTGGAGCAAACAGATGCCAACCTGCATTCACTTGAAACATAATTTTACACCTCGTGAATCAGCTGTGGTGACTGATTCAACAAATTTCCTCAATTAACACCAAATATGATTTCCAGTACAATGCTTCCCAAAGAGGAGATTTTTCTCCAGAAGATTCACAGCTGCCCTCCCCTGCTTGCTTTTGTCAAACATGCATTTTCTTACAATAGCCCTGCTCGATACAGGAGGGCTTCTAACTGCTCTGCTCAAGTTCTGTTGATGGTAATCAGCGTCTACACCCCTAATTGGCCGGACAAGTCTGTCCCATCCCTGATGACAGCCTGACTTAATTACAGCCTTATTGTGATTTTACAACAGTTCTGGTCTGCCTGAAAAGTACCTGTAGAAGTACTTACACATTAGTCTGTAAAAGACCGAGGAACTGCAAGTGGTACAGAACACCCTGTCTCCTTCCCAACTCCCAGCAGGGTGACGGTGACTGCTCCTGGGACCGGGGCACCCCCGGCACACCGGGCAGCGCCTGCCCGCCGCGGGAGCGGGGGAGGGCCAGGAAGACAGTTCCCGGAAAGCGCCGACCCCCGTCGGGGCCACACTAACGCCGTGAAACCCGGCACAGAGGGACCTCGCCCCTCAGCGCGGCTTCCCCGCCGAGGCTCCGCCGAGGGTCCCTTCGCAGCCCCGCAGAGCTCACTGCCCGCAGGCCCGGGCTGACGGCGGGGCTGCTCCCGGCCCGGCCCAGGGCACCGGGATCCCCCCGCACCCCCAGCACCCACCTGCGCCTCCTCCCTTCATGCCGCCGCCCGGAGCCTCCCGCCGCCGCCGCCCCGGGGTCCCCGCAGCTCCTCCGCGCCCCTCACCCTGCGCCAGGCGCTCGCCGCTTCCGGCCACCGACCCGGAAGCGTCCCTAGGCAGCCCCTAGAACGCTTCCGGCCCCTGGCGGAAGCGCCGGGAGAACTTCCGCTTCCGGCCGGTGCCCTTGCCCCTCCGTGTCCCGGCGGGATGTTGGCGGCGGTGGCGGCGCGGGGGCTGGTGCGGGCCGCGCTGCGAGGTGAGGGCAGCGGGGCCGGGGCCGGGGCCGGGGCCGGGGCCGGGGCCGGTGAGGGTGAGGGTGAGTGTAACGTGTCTGTGTCTCTCCGCAGCTGGTACAGGCCCGGCAGCGGCGCAGACCCAGGCCCGGCTGGCGGGGAGCTCCACCGCGGAGACTCGCCGTGAGTGAGCGGGGCGGGGATCGGCGTGGGCTGGTGGCTGGGGACAGTGAGAGAGCCCGAGGTGAACGCTGGTGGCCCTGCCGGTCACCCTGGCAATGGCCCTGGCGGCCCTGTGGGTAGCCCTGCAGTGGCCCTGGGGCCCCTGTCAGCTCCGGGCCCTAGGGTGTCTGTCAGCCCTAGGGGAGCTTCTGTGTGACAGGGCGTTGTCAGTGAGCGTGGCAACCAAGGGCTGGTGCCAGTCACAGGCAAACCCTTGTTCCATGCAGAAGAGCAGGTAGATAGTTGTGCTTACCCTGGTCTCCTGTCTGCAGCCTTCTTCATCGGCCTGGCCATTTGTTTTGCACAAAGTTCTGCTTGGGGAACAGCTTCATAGCCCCAGATTGCCCCAGATCTTGAGGAGTGTTAGTAATTCTAATGACACCCTCCAGCATGGGATCCCAGAGTGTTCTGATGATGAGGACATTGCTCAGATGCTGGCCCATCAAAGAAACCCAGGATTGTCTAGGAAGATGGGTCCTTTCCAGACTCAGGCTGAGTGTCATGAACATTATCTCAGTTCAAATTGTTCTGTCATCTCTCCCTCTTTCTTTTCTGTCATAGTTTGCTCCTCCATCATCCTATTGGACTGTTTCTCTTGCTGTATTTACAGTGCATACAAAAAACTCCACCTAGCACCAACAAAAACTTCATTTCTTATCCAAATCTTTAGTTCCATGCTCAGCACCACAGCACATGTGTGTTGCTGTAGTCTCTATTACAGCATCCTATGCATTCCACTATACACATACGTTGTGTTCAGGTTCACCATAAGTAAACTTTGCAGGTAACCTGGGCCTGAAGCTGCCTGGCTTCTGCCAGAGCTACCGACACACAGCTAGACTGGTGAAAGGGATTTTTAACTCAGAGACAAGAGTTGCTGCTCTTCTTTCTGTAGCTTTCTGTCCTCCCTTATATAACCTTGGGACCTTTGTTTTTCTCTTTAGCTACTGTCAGACCAAAAAATGAAGTAGAGCAGAAGCAGCTGTGTGCTTTTGGGGAGTATGTGGCTGAGATTCTGCCCAAGTACATCCAGCAAGCACAGGTAGGTGCTGTCTGAGAAATTGTTCTTGCAGAGGGGACAAGACCCGGTGAGCACGCTACGTGTTTTGTCAGCTGTTTTCAGAAGTTGTTGCAGAGAATAAAGACTGTTGGAATTACAGGAAAGTTCCTGCTGTTATTGAACCCCTTTATCTGATGTCATTAGGTATCTGCTGTACCATATACATGTACATATACAATACATATTGTTTGGGTGTTCTGCTGGAGTCAGCGCAACGTTGAGTCCTATTGGTGTTTGTCCTCATGCCCTTTCCGCTGTTGTCATCAGGTGACCTGTTTTAATGAGCTGGAACTGTTGATCCATCCAGATGGGATCATTCCAGTCCTGACCTTCCTTCGAGATCACACCAATGCCCAGTTCAAATCCTTGGCTGACTTGACTGCTGTGGATGTCCCCTCTCGGCAGTATCGCTTCGAGGTAAGAGCTGCCTGTAGCTGCAGGACTTGGAGACGTTCACGAGTGCTGGTGGCTGCTGCAGCACTAACCACATGTTTTGCTTTCTGTCAGCAAAAGGAAAATCCACTCTGAATGCTGGGTTCCATATAATCTGTTGATCAGGGAAGCAGTAGCAAAACCAATACTTCCTGCATTCATAGTCTGACCTTCCTTTTGTGCTTTGATGAAAGTTTCTCTTTTATTTTCATTTTTTTCTGCTTTGTTTTATTTCACCAAAGTGTCCAGAGGCTTCTTTCTGGATAGCTGTGAATTGGTGCTCTTCCTTCTTCCACTTAGGCCTGTCAGCTGCTGCTGACACAACTTATTATGTTTTTCTTTAAATCCCATCAATCTTAACCATTTTCCTCTTAAAAAACCAAACAAACAACAAAAAAGTTTAGTTGTTTTACAAACATTCCCTGAAAGTCGGACCAAATGGACATGAGGCAGATTTTCAGAAAGCTCTCAGAAGATTTCCGGCGCTGAACTTCCACGAACTTTCTCCAAATACTGGAGATTTGATTTCCACAGATGCTTTTGAACATCTCGCTGTAGAGCTTTTCAGCTGCAGAAAAATCACAGCTGCAGTTAGAAAAAGAAAAGATGCATTTTTGGGGAAATGCAGGGTTAGTTGTAGAGAGAGTAGAGAGAGCTTCTTTGTAGAGAGAGCTTCTTTAACTCAAGAGTCCTCCAGTCTCTGATGAAGTTGAAGATTTTTTTTTTTTAAATTTGGGCTTTTTCTTTCCAAAATCAAGGTAGTAGGTTAACAGAAATATAGACCTTTACAAATTCGCCTTTCCCGGCCATCTTCACAGAGGTGAGATGAAAAAAGGCTACACAATTTCTTACAAAGGCTTGGGGTTTTGGCTTTGTTGGTTTTTTCAGTTTGTTTCTAGCAAGTGTTCCACACAGACCCTGTGAGGTTCTAGTCATCCTTATAAGCAGCCTTTTTATTAGTATTTCATCATCAAGAAGAGGTAGAAAATTTCCTCGGTATCCAACTTCTTTGCTGAAAATTAAGTATGTTTCTTCTTGGCTTTCTCCCACTGAATGCTGAGAGTAGTCGGTAGCCGTTTCCTTTGTGACAGGCTATTGAAAGGCTGTTGTCCAGTGTCCCTGTCCCTTCAGCATTCCCTTTTTTTTTTTTTTAAGATTTAGTATCCCTCTTTACTTGAGCTCTTCTTCATCAGTCATGATTTCTAAATCTCACATAATTTTTGTTAGACTTCTAAGGACCCAAGTGATAAGCTATTGGAACCGTGGCTGTAATGGTGTCTTTTAGTGCCCATCCCTGACGCGCTGAATGTGATTCTGCTGATAAAGAATCTCTGAAGCAATCTTGGAGTGCCTTTGCTGAGCCAGTACGGCCTGCAGAGAGATCTGTAAACACCGTGCAAGACCTGTGCCTTCTTTTATCCTGCCTCAGATTGTGTACAATCTCCTGTCGCTGCGGTTCAACAGTCGGATCCGTGTGAAGACGTACACGGATGAGCTGACGCCCATCGACTCCGCAGTGTCTGTGCACAAGGCAGCAAACTGGTATGAGAGAGAGGTGAGTGTTGGTGAACCTGGGAGAAGAGCCTGTTAGAGAGGGGCTGCGTTTTCCCGATTAAGCCAGTTCCCAGCGCCCTGAGGAAGAGAGGGAGACAGGTTTTCCTGCCTGCCTTTTCAGAGCAGGAGATCAGAGGGTGTTTGATTTGCTTTTGAATGAGTTCCTGCATCAGTTTTGCTGGCACTGCACAAAGCCAGGCATGTCACTAACAATTTATGGACATAATGCATTAAGAGTTTGATTTTTTTTCCTAATCTAATTCAACTTACTTGGCTCCTTTTCATTTAGGTGTGGGACATGTATGGTGTTTTCTTTGCCAACCACCCTGATCTGAGGCGAATCCTCACAGACTATGGGTTTGAGGGCCATCCTTTCCGGAAGGACTTCCCACTCTCTGGTTACGTGGAGGTACGAGACGTGCCCATGTCTAAAATTCTCAAACATCTCCAATACTCTTACCTGACTTGCAGTGCAGAGATGCAGCTACTTGACAATCCTTGGTCCGAAAGGCACTAAGGATGTTGTACTTGTCTGTATTCCTGAGGAGTTGTATTGATCTCCTGCGTGGAAATCTGAAGTAATCACCAAGTAGCATCCATCCAAGTAAGCTAAGGCCAGAGACACTGAGCAAATTTCATGTGCTGCATACGAAAGATGTTGGTCAGGCAAAGAAAGTGCTTCTGTTTCTGGCCTGTTGTCCAGGAGATAAGACTTCCTGTTGCCAAACCGGAGATTCCTGGAGACATAAAGGGCTGATCTCCATGCAGCTGGAACTCCAATTTGTTGAGTTTTTGTAGGCCCAGATTATAAAACTCTACTTGAACTGACTCAAACATTCACTGAACATCAAACATTCATCTCTGCATGTCAGAGCACAAGCGAAATGAGTGTGTTTGGTGTCTGCCTAGTCTCAAATGGGCACCTTGCAGAAGCAGTTCTATGTAGTGCAGTTCTGAGGCTGAGCTGAGCCTCAGGAGAAAACAGTGAGCTTCTGCAAGCAACAGAGGGTTGTAAGAGAAATAAAAATAACAGTAACTCCTGCAGGTGAGGGCCAGGCAGCATCTCCCGAGGTGTGGTTTGGAGATCTGGACTGGCACAGAGAGGATAAAGCCATCCAGAAGTGTCTGGCACTCGCCTGCTTTTCACACTGAATGTCTTTGTCCCATGTTCTGAGTGTTGTGCAAAGAAGCACAACTGAAAAATAAACTGCCTTGTTACAAAGATTCATGAGAATAGTACCCAGATATGCCAGGTGGATAGGCCACCTTATTCCAGTGACTGAGGAGAAATTGCTTTGTTGTATGACTAAATCATGTGGACCTCGTGGACTGTAGGCTGGGGGTTCCTAATTCAGGGTGGCTAGGTACATGGTAACAAAGAGAAGTGTTTTCCTGGAGAGTCCAGAGGTCTTGGTGGCATCTGGAGGGCTTTTGTTGAATAACAAGAACTGAAGCTGTGGCTGAGGCCTGTGGCCTATCCATGATGTAAGAACCAGGATTGCCTGTAACAGAGGGTGGCCTGGGTCATCACTGTGCAGGGCCAGTAGCAGAGCTGCTGTGGGGACTGTGTGAATGTGGCTGGCCTGTGTCCTTTGCGCTGTTGTAGGTGCGGTATGATGACGAGGTGAAGCGGGTAGTGGCAGAGCCCGTGGAGCTATCGCAGGAATTCCGCAAGTTTGATCTGAATAGTCCTTGGGAGGCTTTTCCTGCCTATCGTCCAGCTCCAGAAACCCTGAAAATCGAAGCAGGAGCCAAGAAAGAAGATGCAAAATAGCAGAACGGAGCGGATGCAGAGCACTGTCCTTTCTGTTCTAGCACAGTATTTATAATAATAAAAATTAATACAAGATTCTTGCTTGTTGCAGTCATGTGAGTAATGTTGTTTCCAAACTAGATGAACAGCAGGGGTGAGGGATGCTAATTTACAATGCTGATAATACCACCGGTAGATGTTTGCCTGTTGCTTTGAGTTGTAAAGCACTGGATTTGTCTTTCTGGTTTGCAAACTGGAGTCCAGGAGTTCCCTGTGGCTCAGATGCTTTTTGTTCAGTGCCACTGCTGGCTGTCCCTGCAGGCATCAGTCGCAACCCCAGCGCTCACTTGACTGTCCTGAAGCAGCTGCACAGCTTAAGCAGTGGGACAGCAGGATCTTGACCCTGGGATGGGTGTTGGGAACACCATAAAGAGCAGACAGGCAAACCTTTTGCAAAGGCTTCTAATACAGTTGTAAGGACAATGAGACATGTACCTGGATGCACGCCAAAACCATTGTGGAAACCTCTTCATTGTTTCCTTGGAAATTAGGTCAGTGCCTGTTTTCCCGGCAGGAGGAGGTCTTTCAGGTTACCTCTCACGTGCCACTCCTTCATGCTGGCTTTTTCTGCACACTCAAGCAGTCTTTACTTTCTCCAGCATCTTCAAATTGTGCTTTTTCCCACATTAAACGTATCTCCCTCCCCTTGTCCAATCGGCAAAGAGTCTATGCCTTTTTTTGTCACTACTGGAGTTATTTGGAGCTGTGTGATAAACAGCATCACCACTATCTTTTCTCTTGTTGAAAATCTCAGCTCTCAAAGACCATAGTTCCAGCCCACAGACCACCTGTTTGGTGGAATTCCATTACTGTTTGGTGGAATTCCATTACAGCAGTCATCAGTTAATGATGTCTTGTCCCCGGTCCAGAGAACGTGTAATGCAGTTTTGCACCAGAGAGCTGCCTGACCTCATTAAGGTCTGAAAGCTGTTGTATAAGAGATTCCATGAAATACTTCACAAGCTGTCTGTAGAGATTCCCTGAACCACGACTTAAGCAATAATTAAAAGAGGGGTTTGCAGGAGGTTAGAGTATGGGATGGAGGAGAGGACAGGGCAGTAAGAAACTCAATAAAGAAAGGGGACAAGCACTCCCTGTGACTAGACTGTGATCTGTTTTCAGGAATGAAGAGCTGAACTGTGTGATAAGGATCAGATATCCTCTTTGTTTCTACCCCAGCCTTGTAAGCATGGGCTTCTTAAATTTGTTTTCTGGTTTTGTTTTTTTTTTAATTGTTTCAGGCTGCTATGGCTGGCAGTGTTTGGGATGTGACACAGAACAGTG
Source organism: Todiramphus chloris collaris (assembly GCA_025345505.1). Lineage (NCBI taxonomy): Eukaryota > Metazoa > Chordata > Aves > Coraciiformes > Alcedinidae > Todiramphus > Todiramphus chloris. The sequence continues at coordinate 9,739,395 of JANVCC010000076.1, read as the reverse complement.
TTTGCCAGCTAAAATTAATAACTTTTGCCACTCACCTTAAAAGTTACAGGTCTTTATGGAAAAGAGGAACAGGAAAGGAACACAAACCAGCAGAAGTTTGGGGGTTTATACAACTCAGCTTTACTTTGGATCTGCCACCAATTGAGCTGATGAACTAGAAATGCACCAGCAGTCCTTCCAGCACTGTGTTCATTCCACAGCTGGTTCTGCTTTCTGCTGCAGCAGCTCTTTCCGCACACCGATGCCTACTGCACAAGACAGAGAAGCCCCTGGCACCTCGTCTGTTACTGTGGAATATAAAGCACATTTCCCTGCCATGGTCTCCCTCCTCCATCCCAGGTTGCTTAAGGCACCCTGCCAAGACTCGTGGTCTATGTATCCTAAAAATATAGGTATTTCCCAGTGCAGTAAGTCAGGAGACTGATGGTTACAGGAGCAGAAGGAAAATTGCTGTTTAAACACATTTGTGCAGAGGCAGAATTTGATTGACATAACATCAAGAAGTGTTAGACACAATGCCCTGTCAAGTGGGATGATGTGGAAGGTTTGCTGAAGAATGAGTGTACTGGAGAAGTAGCCAGTCCTGTGGGGACAGGCGTTGGCACCATCAAGTGTTTAATATGCACAATAGTAGCTAATGGACCCAAATCTCTTCCTATTACAGAAGCCCGGGAGGTTATGAGGAGTGGAATTTACTCACTCAGACACATTATCCTGGGGCACAAGCAGCTGCACAGCCTCACAAAGCACACCAGTCTTGGCTCATGAGCTTCTCCACTGCTCTCAAGCTCTGGGGGCCATTCTTGTGCATAGAGCCTGTTCACTCTGGGTAGCCTGGGGCTGGTGGGCTCTTGCTCCGTGGTGGACAAGGCTGTGGGCAGCTTGGTCAAGCACAAAGTTGTCTTCCAAGTCCTCCATCCCTGCCTGGTCCACAATGCCAGCCTCCACAAGGTGTCTTCACCTGGCTGGGATTTCCCAACCATAGGAGGATGTTGGATGAGATGTCAGTCAGATGTAGCTGACTTATGCTGTTCAGAAGAGACATTTTCTGGTACTGCAAGAACAAATTGGTTCTAGGTGACGACTCACAGTCACCATGTTGAGCTTCCCCAGCTGAGTAGATTTTGCTGGTGTTTTCCAGAACTCCAGTATTGCTCCTTCCAGCCAGGTGAGCACACTATCCTCCCTGAGGATGTGGCTGTTGGCAGGGTCAGGGTATACACCCGCGTCACAGCCACACGGTCTGTGTAGGCCCTTATAATTCATCTCCAGTCAAAATCCAGATGGCAATTTCAGCTGGGCCTGGTGCTCCAGAGTTTACAGTCCTGCTGAGGGACAGGCTGGATGACAGTGTGCTCCAGATCACCCATCACACTGCATCCCATGACATCTTCACCAGGTTGTGTGAGGCCTGGGGAGGGTCCTTTTCTGCAGGAGGTGCAGTAGGTTGGGACCCTAACTGTTACACAGCCCGTCACTCCTTCAAGCAGAGGATGCTCAGAAACTGAAAGAAAAAGACAAGAAAAGCATTTGCATAAGGACCAGCAGCACCATACCTGGAAAATACCAGTCTAACTGTGGAGGTCCTGCCTGTTTGTGAACCGTGCTTCACTCCTCCTTCCCTCGAGGTTTTCTTCATTCTTCTCCTCCAGTGACTCAAACCTCACCTTCTCTGGGAACCATGTATATCCTTCTTCCTCCCCTTCTTTCTTCAATTATCTTCTCCTCATCTTCCTCCCGAGTACCTGCCAGGGGAGGGGACTGTGGTCTTTTCAAGTTCTGGGCATGATGTCCAAAGCAAGAGAGCAGAATTTCCCTTTCATGAAGATGCTGCCTATCTCCCTGCAGTCCCATCTCAAAGAAACCTGTTGTCATATTAACCGCACCTTGTGCTTCGACTGGCATCCAGCATCTGCTGCTCCTGCAGCTTTTGATCCCTTGTATCTTGTTCCACCTTCTTGCTTCAGGAGGTCATGATGGAAAGAATGAAACCAGTCAAGGTGCCCCTGCAGAGACCTGGCATGACCATTTTGATGGGATGGCATGGCCAGGGGCGTGCAGAGAGGCAGGTGCACGCTCACCTGTGAATACCTGGCGAGGACCAAGCCCCTCAGGAAGAGCTGCTGCATTGCCCACACCACAGTGGTACCCGTGGGGCCAATGTGCAGCTGTCAGAGACTCGGGCTCGTTCCTGTGTACCATGGAACTGCTGCTGCTTTACAAACAGCCCAGGCACATGTTCATCGCTCTGCAATTGCCTTTCTGGGTGGGAGTGTGAGGGCATCCTGCAAAACCCCCCAGCTCAAGGCAGCAGCTCCTTCTGATGCCTGTCCCCAGCCTGCCACTGTACCAGTCAACTAAGCACAACCTCCTTCAGCTGCAGGATTCTCCGAGGAAGTTTTCCTGTTGACAAAACCATATATGGCCTTTGCAGACGTTGGCCAAAACCCCTGGACTGCTCCTCGTGTCACGTGCTGCATGCTAAAGGGAGGCCAGTTCCTGGGTTTTGCACGGTGACAAAGCCACGCGTACACTGCTGATGGATTTTGGCCAGCACAAAACAGAAGGCACAGCGATCCCACTGCACAGATGGGTCACCAGCCTCTGCCTCTTGAGTGTTGTGTGATTCAGTTTCATAAAAGCCACCTCATCCTAGAAGAAAGGGAGGCAACTAAAGTGCAAGCAGCAGAAAACAGTGGAAACTGAAAGAAGTGCAGCCTGACTTGAAGACGGCCAAGGCTATGACAGAGACATATGCCTTATTTTCGCCCACACTGCAAGGAAGAACGGCTCTGGATACGGAGGGCCTCTCCTCTCCGACAAATCCGGGACTCGCCCATTACGTGCTGCTTTTCTCCACAGCTGGCATGAGCCCACATATTGCCATGCACAGCTGCAGATCCCGGCAGTTCCAGAAGACACACTGCCTTGTTCTGTGACACCTTACTAAGAGCATCATCCCTACCCTCAGTAAACTACCTGGTGACAGGAATCACTGCAAACTGACACCCTGTAACTTGCTGAGAGAGGTGGGCATTTCATCCCCTCTCCTTTCCTCTCTAGACAGACTTCTTTCCCTCTTTGTCCTGGGGGAGATGGTATTACTACTTATTTATACATATTACATATTTGTATAACACCAGCATCACAGAACCTGTTGGAGAACTCAGGACCATACTCTGCCATACAAGGCAGAGCTACAGAACAGCTTGTCTAGGGACTGGGCACTAACAAAAGTGCAGAGAACAGAGATCTGCTGCCAAGGGAGTCAGATGAAGGTTCATCTACTTAATTCACAACACCTAAGGTGGACTGTGCTCATCCTCACCCAGAAGTCTTGTCACAGGGGAGGATGATGAGGCGCTAACGCCTGTCGGGCTGTGACCCCTGCTAGGTCAGTATACCGAGTTCTCCCTCTGGGAGGTTTGGCACAGAACTGACCAACAGACGTTTCTTCTGCTCGCTTGTGTATTTTGGCTGCTCCCCCCCTTCCGTGAACGGGCGCAGACTGCCGGCCTTATCTGTTTGTGACATTTCAGGATTGTTTGCAGATTTTCAAACTCGGGAAAACAGAAAACTGAAAATGAAGCCAAGAAGCTGAGCAGAAGTGTCACGGAGATATGACAGAAGTGCTGTGCAGAGGCCGAATGGACCAGAGATCCTCTGCTCTTCAGAGGCAATTTCACGTGCGGTGAAATTTCTTGCAACTTCCACCTTCCTATATTAAATTGCAACGGGAGGTCAGCCTTTGGAAAAGAAGCTTCAACGATCCTGCCAAAAAGCCTCACAACAAAGTCTTCCGGGTTTCCAAAATATGATGGAAAATAGCCTTCAGGGTCGGCAACTTGAACTGCGAGCCCTTCCCACGCCTGCAACCAGAAACGCAGAAACTGGATCTGTTCCACCGGAGGCTGCCGGGACCAGGAGCAGCGAGGGCAGGCGCTGCAGTGAGGGCCAGCGGAGCAAGGAAGGGCTCTCGCTCCCCGGCCAGCGGAGCCCCCGGCGCGGTGGCCGCGCTGCCATGGCCCAGGCGCAGCTCAGCGCCTGGCTGATCCTGTGCCTGTTCGCTGGATGCCAGCAGCTGACAGGTAGGAAAGGCACCTGCGAGCAAGGCAGCTTCTGGATTTGGCGCTGGTTCCTGCAATGCCTCTCTGCCTGCTGCTGCTGCTGCTGCAACTCTGGTCCCCTGCTTCGGCTCACTGTGCTGGCGGGAGAGAGCTGGGGTCCTGGCAGGAGCCCTTTGCTGCGGGACGCGCTTGTACCTACTCACGGGATGAATTTCTTCCCCATGAGGGTGGGGAGACACTGGGACAGGCTGCCCAGAGAGGTGGTGGAAGCCCCATCCTTGGAAGTTTTTAAGACCAGGCTGGCTGGGGCTCTGAGCACCCTGCTCTAGTGGGAGGTGTCCCTGCCCATGGCAGGGGGGTTGGAACGAGATGGTCTTTAAGGTCCCTTCCAACCCTGGCAATTCTGATTCTGTGAAGAGCCACTGCTGGTCTTTGGTGGCAGGGGGAGGGTTTTCTTGGGTCTCCACTGAAAAAGCCTGCTCCTGCAATAATGTTTGTGGATTTTCTAGATGCTTTTTGAGAAAAGAATAAAACAGCCGTTGAACGATAAAGTAAGGGACCATTTCCCCACCTCCAGAGAATATTTATGTTATTATTTCAAAACATTTGTTGTGCTTTGTTTAGTTTTTGTTTCACTCTACTCACAAATCTAACACCGCATGTGTTTTTAAGACACTCACTAATAACAGCAGTTTGGCAGCTATTCCACAAATTCACTGACTTTGCAGCTAACCAGACGTCTCCCAGTGGAGACCTGGAGGATCAGGTAGCAGAGGGAAGCCCAGCAGAGGCTTCTCATTTTTTATATAAAAAGGCCTTCAGCCATATAAAAATGGAAAAAAAAAATAAGGTGACAGAGAGCTTGCTATTTTATAGGAGTGTTTTTCCAGTTCGTGTTTCTTGACCTGAAGGCTGTGTCTGTAAGAAGCAAAGACTGTCCTGGCTACACAACTGCGCTGGTCAGTGCAGAAAGGAGGGAATGTAGCCTCCCCTCCCTCTCACGGTCCTGGACCGAGGCTACTTGGGTCTCCTTTTTCACAAGGAAAGACATAATAAAGGCAAAATAAATGCAGAAAGTTGAAGCACTAGAAGTATTAGTAAATGAAAAATTAAAGAATTCTTGGGATAAATGTGACTCTCACCGTAATAAACTCCCATTCCTCTGGCCTCATACCCATTTTTCCTACTTTAAATAATGTCTTGTAGCCCAGCAAGTAGTCAGAGGGATGTGAGAAGAAGAACCATAATGCATCTGACTGGATTTCTTTCACCCTCACATTCTGCCCCCCGCCAGCATCAGATGCTCAGGGAAGAAACATAAAACCAGGATAAGCATGAGGTGATGTTCCCACCAGCAGGTTGAGGGGCCTCCCAGTACCCTCATTCCACGGGGCAGCTTTGCTTTCTCCAGCAAAAAATGCCAAACGACCCAACCCCCTCAGTTCAAACCCATCCCCACTTGGCGCGAGGGGCTGCTATGCTGCCTGTCAAAGCAGGTGCCTTTGCTGCTGCACATTCCAGCTCTGTTGGCAGGACTAAGGGCCCTCCTATCCAAAACTTACACTTGTTTCCCATAAACCACTTCTGCTTCTCTTAAAAAGCTTGTTTTTGCGCCTCAAGATCCCGTGGTCAGCATCTGTCATGTTTGGCAAGCTCTGAGTGGCAGCTCGGAAACATTGAAGACATTCCTGAGCACGAAAATGACAAAAAATAAACAGGAAGGGCCATGGTCTCGTGCTACCAAACTCTGCCTGATGTCTTCCAGATGAGCATCGTCGCAGCGGGGACGGTGCCGGCACCAGCACGCCCCATCGCAGCCCAGAGGACGCCGACGTCATGTTGGAGGTCTCCTGGGTGTTGGGGTCCCGTGGGCTGAGGCTCTGTTAGCACCCACACTCCCACTTGCCTGCATGTAAAATCCCACACGCTCTGCTTGTCCCCCTCCCTGCCAGATTTCAGGGGTGCCCGGAACACGCCCTGAGGTGTTTGTGCTCCCCTCCCATTGCGGGGTGCGGGTGCAGGAGGCTCTGACCCCTTCCATGGCACCTTGCACCTCCAGGGTGAGACAAGGGGCCGCCCCGCTGGGCCAGGCGACTCCCCCAACCAAGTGGTCAGGCCCCCCCAACCCACACTGACAGCACAGGGAGCTGCTGCAGGCAGGACACTGGTGGGAGAGGGAGGGCGGGAGGCGAGACCAGGACAGGTCCCACAGGGAAACCGAGGCACAGGGCCGGTCAGAGCAGGGGTGTGGGGCTGGTGGAGACGGACGCAGAGCAGGACTAGGCGGGCCATGGGCAGCAATTCAGGGAGCAGCTGCCTTGCTGTCCAGCCCGAGACTTGGCAGTGTTGCAGATGGCTTCACAGCATGGCTCTTACCAGCAAAAGGTTTGTGCTGGGCGTCCCATGTGCATGCTGCTCTTCTCTTCCAGATGCTCTGGGGCGGGCTGGATGTTCAGGCCAATGGGGTTATCCGTCTGTGGGACGAAGAGCTGGCCTCCCTGCGCCCGGCACGGCGGCTCATGCAGGTTTTAGATGAAGTTCCCAAAACACCGACAGAGATCGAGCAGCATCTGAGATTGTATTCACTGACTGATACCCCCTTGCTTCTGCCAGACTTTGACCGTCTCCTCCTCACCAGTGTTTACTGTGCCTACCAGGTTCGTGCCGTGCAGGGTCTGGATAAAAAACTCTGGGTTCATTTCTTCTCTCAGCTGGTCGATGAAATCTTTCGTGATCTGTGCAAGGGGCTCTGCCCTGCAAACACCACCCTCCTCCTGGCATCCTGGCCCTGGGAGGAGAAGCCCTTGCATTTAGCATCCCTGAAACCTTTCTATCATTCTAACCTGGCCAGGACCAAGAGAGACACCTATTGAGGAAAACCACCGCGGGAAAGGACACACCTGCCTATAGCCTGCATATTTCTCCTTGCATATTTTGGATGCTTTCACACTATTCAGGACTCTGTACAAATACGCCACATATTTTTGCCCTGTTTCTGCATTGCCCTCTAAGCGTATATATACAAGCTTCTACTTTTAAATGAAATGGGACAAAACTATGACATGCATTTCACCCTTTCCCGGTTTTTTTTTGTGATTTTCTTCCTGTTTCTTTTCCAAGCAGGCTGTGCTGAAGAGGGCAGTGCTGTTTAGCTGTGTTCGCTATCCCTGATGCTCGCTGGGGAGATGCTTTGGCAGTTTTTCCTGGGATGTTACACGGCTGTCATAGCTGATTTTATTCCAGACAATTCAGACCAGCCTCCTTGTATTCCTGCTGTGGTCTCAGCCAAACACAGTTTCTTTTCTCCTCTCCAGCAACCAGCTAAGCAGATTTTGTTGTGTTTCATGATACAGGTCACATATTTACTTTAGGCTTTCTGCTCATGTGGCATCAAATTTTATGTGTCCATAGTAATTTCCCATCTTGCTTACTCATGCATTGTTTAAAAAGCAACCTGAAAATGTATGTATTCCATGAAGCTTTCTAGTATTTGCATATCATATTTGCACACATACACTGCTGTGTCAGTTATCAGCTTAGAATATGCTTCCTTAAATCTCATTTAAATTCCTAAGGATTGTGACCTAGTTATTTCTTCAGCGGGTTTTACCTCTTCTATGATTTTTTTTTTTTTTTTTTTTGTACAGCTATGGCACTTTGCAAGCCAAACATAATAAATACACAATCTATATCCTCAAAATCAGAAATACAATTATATTATAGAAAGACATCACTAACATTTCTCTGTCTTAAATGTTGCGGTGTGGAATTAAATAAAGGTAATTATCTGCTCAGGAGGGTTTTAATTTTTTGTTGTTGTGGTTGTTTCTACAAGATTTTCCACTGACATTTCAGGTACCTTGATTTTTAATATTCATTGTATATGCTTTGATGATGGGATCTATAATTCCCTTTCTATCAATACACTCTTCATTTTCCATGCTCACTGAGAAGCCAAGTGTGACCCCTGAAGTGAAAACTGCTAGTTTTTGACCCAGTTCATCTTTTTCCAAGATGCTGTTGTCCAACAGATGGAGAAGTGGTAAAGCAGGAATAAGAAGCCTGGAAGCAAGATGCCACAGAGAATGGTTTTAGAGGTCAGGTTCATCCTACGAGGTACCAATATTTCACACACAAGAATGATAAAAAAGAGTGTAGAGAGATAGGTCTCAGCTCCTACCATCACCACGCTGCTTCCCCTCCTGAACTGGTACCTCATCCAGTGACAAGCACACAAGTCTCACAAGTCACAACAAATTCCAATCTGAGAAAATTTTCCATCTTTTGTATCTTTATTACATTAATTTTCATTACATTTATCCCCTCCCCAGACAAGCAAGGAAAGTCATCGCATCCTTTGCTTTCTGGATACCGGAGATCTGCAGTCACATTACTGCAGTGGTTCTCTGATCCTCAGCAACTCGTGACACTCCCCAACCCCTGCCCCAAAACTACCTCATGCTTTATGTTGAAATCAAACACCGACACGGGACACGCACACACAACCAGTAAAGACCTTTCTACAGATGAATGGAAGACACGGCAGTGGCCCCACAGACAGGGCACAGGCGTGCAGCGTAAGGAAAGCACTGAATACATGAGAGCATGCTCAAAGTAGAGGGTGATACTTGAAGAGGAGCTGTACTCGAGTTCATGGCACCTTGGCTTTTCTTGTGCTCCTTCCCATCTGCATTTAATTATTTGACCCTTGGGGTGAGCTGGGACCTGCAAGCCGCTTTGGCTGAGCCTCTGGGTAGATCAGAAAGCCTGTGAAGGTGATGTACTTGCCATGGTTGCTGTAGGCACCGTAGCCATCGTGCTGATGGCTGTAGAGCCAAACGGTGTCCCCATATTGCAGAGGCAGCATGATACTCTGGCTCTGCATTTCCCTCCTCTTGGAGTGGTTGTCATCATAGATCATGGCCTGCACCTCGTTGTGGTTCTTCATAAGCTTCACCGACATAGTCTTAAAGGGCATTTTGCCAATGGTGAAGGAGAAGTAGTAGGCACCAGGTATACGGCATGAGAAGATACCAGTGGAGGAATTGAAATCCTTTCCAATGTTCACAAACTCCGTGTCAAATACGATTGGCTCGTGCTGGGTTTGCTTGTCATCTGTCCCCAGGAGACTCTGGGAGCGGGCAACAGAAAACGCAGAGCGAGGGTCCTGGTCCCTGTTTGGCTGATCAGATAACACGTGTCGTTGTGAAGCTTCATTCTGCTCTCCAGGAAGCTGCTGAATAGTATGCTGATGTGGCCCAAGCTCTTGAGAGCTAAGAGCATTCTGGAAGAAGGCAGAAGTGTCTGGATAGATCAGGTAGCCGTTGAAAGTCGTATAGGGGCCCACGTTGCTGTAAAGAGCGTACTTGGGATCTCCGTGTAAACGCAACCAAACGGTGTCACCGTAGTCGAGCTGCAGCATGGCACTCTGGCTGGCTACCTTCCGCTCCTTGCGGTGATGTTCATCGTACACAATCACTTGCACCTCATTCTTGTTTCTCATCAGCATGACAGACAAATTTTTCTTTGGGTATTTCCCAACAGTGAAGGAGAAGTAGTAGGCTCCAGGAATCCGACAGCGGAACAGTCCTGTCTTGGGATCAAAGTCATTGCCAATGTTCACATAGACTTTGTCAAAGGTAATGACCATCTCAGAGCTCCCTTCCATGCTGCTGGTTCTGGCCACAGAGAAAGCAGAGCGGAACTCAGTACTGGTGTCTGCTGGGAAGCCATCTACGGGCAGAAAAACCATGCAGCAAAGGAAGCCAAACAGGATCTGAACCTTCAGTGTCATCACTGTATCTGAAGGGAAAAAGAAGCATATTTTAGCTGAAATCCCATTAATCTCCAGATCATACTCCAGTTGAAACCCAGACCTGAATCCTGGTACATAGACAGGAAGGTCTATGTCCAAATATTATCCATGTCCATATATATCCGTTTTGATATTTTCCTAGTGAGAGCTGAACCTTTTTTCCCTGCACTCATAGGATGACAAAGAATCTTCTCCTTCAAAAGCTGGATATCCTACAGCTTTCCTGCAGAACGCTGCGTTGCTCACAATGCAGAGGGACCTCAGAGCTCGCTGGAGCTGTGCCAGAGCTCCCTTTTGTAGTGCTTTTATTTATAAGACCAAGGATGAAACAAAGCCCCACACAGAGCCTGCATTATACAGCTGAGATTCAGCTGAAGGGCAGGGAGCAGAGGACACATGCTCTGGAGATGTCATATAGCTGCCATTGCCTAGCACTGCACTAGCTCTTCCACAGCAGCTGGAAGCTGCAAGACAAGGAGGTTGGTACACCCTGTTATTCAGACAGACTTCACCATGAATCTGTGAATATAAAGAAAATGGAAGAAGGAATGTTTAGGGAAGGAAGGAAGACAGTGGAGAAAATGAATGAAACGGGGTGTGTGTGTGTGTGTGTGTGTGTGAAGGAAAACAAAAGATAAATAAAAGGGAAGTCTCCCAAAGTATAAAATCCCTAAGAGAGAACCAAAATACAAAGAACAGAAAAACAACTCCCTATCTGAATAATAGATCAAACAGAAAAAAACTTCTTTGACCCTTAAAAAAGAGGGATAAGTTAGGAGCTAATGGGATTTTCTGCTTCTAGCTTCTGTGATTTTTTTTTTGGGAGTGAGGCCAAAATTCATCTATTAGTGCTTTCAGGCTGCAAACAAAACTGCCAGTCATTCCAGGGAGAAGGTTCTCTCTCTGTCACCTCTCTGTGCTTATTAAAATATCATTCAGGCTGGGAGGCAACTGCCTGGTTTGCAGTCTGCTCCATCTGTCACCCCAGAACTGGGGCCCTGCCAGCCTGCAAACAATGAATTCACAGACCAGCAGAACAAGAGCAAAACACACCACTCATCGTGGGGAGGGGTGAAGACAAATCCTGAATTTAAAAGGATAAAGGTCTAAATATTTGAATGAACTGGGATGGCCTAGTAATAGAAGTAATGCAGATGGAATCCATGTAGACTGAGAGGTGGTAATGGGATCCTGTTTAGGCGGTATGTGGTACCTAGAATCACTCACCAGCAAGAATTCAACCTGACCTGCAGGCCCTTTCACACTTGAAAATAAATCTGAAATCTGAAATGCAGCTCTGACGAATAGGAACCCAAGAATTAATTAGATTCTCACTAAAATACATGACAGTGACATACTAGCAAAGACAGAAAGAAATATCCACTCGCATCCTAATTTTACATTAGATCACTTCTCTCAGTATTTTCTTCCCCAGCCCTGAATTACAAATGTTTTTCCTCACTTAGACTGCTTCTCCTGAACACATCCGTGGGACACCGTGGGCTGCACTGAAGGGTGTTGAGAGAGCTGATCGATGTCATATTGAGGTTGCAGATGACACCAAAACCTGGTCTGTATTCAGTGTTGACCCTGCTTTCAGTAGAAGGTTGGATTGGAAACCTCCGAAGTCATGATTCCTGATTCTGTAACTGATTCCCACAGCTACTGCCTTCTCACGGTCAAAAAGTCATTCTCTACTCACCCTAGACATGAGAACTAATGGAATTAAGCAGCTCACGGCAGGTCTGAAAGACAGACTGTCTTTCATCTAGCAGACTAATTTAAGAAAATATTTCCAATGGAAATATTAAGCCATAGCTAATTGCCATGCGTCTGCTTCCACGCTGACTTTATTTTTCCTCACTTTGCCATTTAGTCCGTGAGCTCCTCAGGGCAAAGGCTCTCTCCTCCCAGGTCTGTGCAGCATTTGGGCATTGCTGCCATTTAAACAACACTAATAGGCCCTATCATCCCACCAGGAACTCTATCCCAAACTGTCCCACTGTGAGCTCAGCCTCTGCTTCAGCAGCATTACATTTGCAGAGTTCTACCTCTAGCACAGCAGCCCCATTTCATCTTCCAGCTTAGAAAATCAAGCCCTAAAGGCAAACTTGCAAGGGCTATTAGATGCTTCTGATTTATACTCATTCACTGTTACTCCAGTGATCACCCAGTAACCAGGGTGACTGTGACATGGCTGCACACTCTTGAGACAAGAAATGACAGGAAAAGGTATGCCGTTTGTGTTTTTAGCCCCACTAACCAGCCTGGCTCTAAAGCACTGAGCCACAGCTCTCTCAGCAAATACAGAAGTCAGGGAATAAACCACAAATGTGTCACTACTGGCCAAAAAACCACAAAAAGACAGAAAAGTTTAATAAACTCTGTAGTGATTCTGACCTTATGTTCCTTCAAATGACCCCTACCCTTGTTTCTGTCCCAAAGCTAATTTCTCTGTAATAAGGTCACTTGTTAAAGGTTGGATCATCATTGGACCCTCTCTGCTGCAGTCCCTTATTTATCATCTCTTCTCAGTAACTTACTGGCAGGTCATTTAAATATGGCAGTTAATTATGCTGTGTTTCCATTATCAAGTTGTTTCCTTGACAGCTCCCACTCACTGCTTTCAGGACTATTTAGGTTTTTTATATTTTTAAAATAATGTAGAAAGTATCTAATAACTGCCTCTCACACTAAACCAGTCTAAGAATAGTTTGCCGATCATGAGGAAGATTCAGGGATGCCAGAAGCAGAGGCCACCACAGCTCTTGGTATTAGCGTAGAAAGTCAGCAAGAAAAAGTTTCCAGAATGCTCTGCTGCTCCCCCAGCAAAGCGCCCAGGTCTTTTACTGGGATGATTTTTTTTCCAGCAGTGAAGAGATCGCGTGGCTGGCCATGGACACTGTGGAATCAGCCTTGAGATCATACAATGGCATAAGCTGCACAACTCTAAGTGAAGTGAAAGACCCAGACTAGAGGTGCAAAGGGGGTCTTCTTGTCCATGCATGTGTCACACACAGCAGCTGTGGTGTTCTCACCACATGCACATATGGATCAGGGCCCTTTGTCCCCTGCCCTCCCATTCCGTACTCTGGAGACACCGAGAGAAGTCTTGATGAAGCTCAGCAGCTCCACAGGATAAACAAGGCATGTTACTGCCTTTACATGGTAGTACCATCAAGGACAGCAACCCACAGGGAAGAAGACAAGAAACCAATTTTGGGATAGGAGGCACAGCGCGTTTGATGGAGCTACACAGTTCTCAAAGGCACTGACATTAAATTAATGACCTGGAAAGAAGGGGCTAAAATGGTAGTGACTCACATAGCAGAATAGGAGTGGCAAATCTTTTTAGAAAAGAAAGAAATGGAATTCACCATTTGCATGACCCAGGAAACTTTAACAGCTTTGTGCTTGCTGGAGGTGATTTGTCTGTCCTGGAACAGAATCAATCCACCAGTGGAAAGACAATTAGCTGTACTGTTCTACCCAAATCCGTGGACTTACAAAAGGACTTCCAATAATAGAAAGGTCACCCCATTTCTAGACTTGCAGGCCAGAACTTCTTGTAGAACTCACAAGGGTTTTCTTTTTATTCCAAAATATTAATGAGCTAGATTCCCTAGTCCTACCTTAGGCGAGAGTCCTTTACTTTCAGTGGGAGTTTTACCCAGGAGAAGACCGAAGAATGAGATACAAAGCAAAAGTGAATCAGTGCAGTTGGATTAACTATTAGTAAAAGTTCTTAAAACCCTGTAAGCTGCAAAAGCAAAGCCCTGTACTTCCCAGCTCTCACTCTAATACTTCAGGACAGCTGCAGATGTTTCAATTATTTGAATCAGTGCAAACCTGTGTAATGAACAGCCCTCTTGGACTATAGCTAGCAGGATTTTTTTCCCCAGATACCACATACTGTCTGTTCCACTCATCCGGTACAGAATAAGAGCATCAGATAATGATGCAAATGAATCACTTCTTGCAACATCAAGGAGAAATTAATTGTAGCTGATCCTCAAAAGCAAAACCTGTGCAAACAGTAGGACTGTGAGACAAAAATCAAGGATTCACTTACAGCTTTGGCCTTTCTCTGCTTCTGATGTATGTGATTTTTTTGAACTCTGGAACAATCCTGAGAGATAAAACATTGTCTGAAGCGTTCAGAATGCTTTTTGGAAACTATAAACCACAGTCTGAATGACAGTACTGCATGGCATCAATATAGAAAGTATTTAATTTTAAATGTTTCCTTGAGCCAAGGGAGTCATTTAACATAATAAAACAGCTTTGTGTACTCAAAGACCTGTGAAGAGACAAACTCAAGTGCCTTAACTCCAACCATACTCAGGAAAAGGAAATGGAGTGCTTGTATTTTGTCATAAGCCTCTGATGCTAGCCTGCACTTCAGAATATTAAACATGTTGTATTCCAGCCAAAGCCCTAACAACTCTGTTTAAGCTAAAATGATGACATATAAGGTGATGGACATTCAGTGATCGAAATGGAAACACAACAGTTCTGACATTAAGATTTATCTTCCTGTAACAGCATTAATGGAAATTTGTCATTCACATTTGAATGCCAGAGTGACACCCGGTGTCTTCTGCTTTGGCTATTGTGTGCATTTAAAAATACATTAATTTAGACAGACAAGGTGGTGTTTTTGTGGAGAAGATGGCTGAATAAAGCCTAGGTGGGAGCAAGAAGTTAGTCTAACAAAGTAATACTTTAAAATATTATATACATATATAATATTATTGTTTTTACAGCCTTTTCTAAATGAGCAAATTCCACAACTCAAACTCTCCGCCGCATACATACTCAAGCAAACAAGATTAAAATCTGTAAAACAAAGAAACATACTCAGAAGTGGAAGAACAGAAAACATTGTTGGAACATTTGAGTTTAAGCAGTAGTTCATAAAATATGTTGAATACTATAAAGTTGTTCTGCCTGTGTAGTTAAACAAATTGTTGATGTCATCAAAACCCTACCAGCAGTAAGCAGTGAAAAAAGGCAGACACTGCTGGCAGGGAGGTCAGTGAGGAACGGTTTCCATGAAAGCACAGGCCAGGGAAGGCTGGAAACCACAGCCTGAGAAAGGCAGCAGGCTGTTGCTGTCCAGCATTTATTTAACACTGCTACCTTTAGGCACAGAACACCGAGACCATTTCAACAGTAGGAATTTTTGCATGGATCCAGTTACAGTAATGCCAAAGTTAAACTGTCTCTTTTCCCACCACCAAACCTAATTTCCTTTTGTAGCCTGGTTTATGTGTGCAATTTTTTCTCCCACAGGAGATGCAGAGACGGTGGGACAAGGGTGGTTGGTGCATCCCACCTCTCCAGGAGGAGCTGGGCTGCTTCACCTGAAGGCAGATCATGCAGGTACAAAGGACCGACAGAGACAGTCTGGCCTGGAACACCAGGGCCTGTTTTGATAGGTAAAAGAAAGGAACTGACACTTTGGCAGTGTCTACCATAAAGATCTTGGTTAAGACAGAGAGGAAGGCCCCAAAAGGCAGACTGGCCTGTGCCAAAGCCATCTCTGAAGAGAAAGAAAGGCACAGAGGCCTCAGGGAACAAAGCAGAAGGCAGTGTAGTTGTTCCAGGTGGCTGGGCTGGGAGCCATGCAGCTGGAGGACTTTTTCATAGAAGTCTTGATTTTGTCACTTTGGCCATGAAGGTAAAACCACATGAAGCACAGGGACACTGCTGGACTGACTGCCCCAGCAACAGATCTACTGCAGTGGCAGACACCTTATGAGGAAGAATGCTGAGCATAAGCAGTACCATTCAGGGTATTCCAAAGGCAAATGGGAAATTATTATTTAGAAATGAACAGGACTTAGTTATAGGGATGACGTTATTTTAAACTTTTCACCTGGCTTAAGTTATTTAAACCACACTAGTCTGCAAAGAAGCTGCTAGACTGCTCAACTGCACATTGCTGGACTCTGTAGAAGAGCTTTTAAAATATGCTTGCAGTCTAGAAGAGATAGGAGGGGGGAACATGGGCAATAACACGCAAATGTAGCATGAGATTTCTTTCTTGCAGTATTGCTATTATAAAGTCTGGAAAAAAAAACCCAAACCAACCCCTGCAGGATTAAAGGTGCTAAAATGAAAGAGCCAGCAAATAAGATGGTTGCATCATCTGACCATCTGGAATAACCAGCAAGATCCAGTTCGTAACATCTGTCTTAAAGGAGAATGTGAGAAGGTAACAGGTATACGCACCATGAAAGACTCTCTTAAGGGGCAGTAAGGAAGAAAGTTTAGAAGTGTTTGCAAAAGATGTTTCTGGGTTGGTGACAAAAAATGGAAACCCAAGGCAAATGTAGAGGGTTCAGCAACACAGACTACTCTTGTCATTTTTCTCTTCTAGTAAGAGTTTGGGTGAACTAATGAACCATGGGGACTTTAAAGGGCTGATAAAGAAATAAAAGGCTGTTTAGAAAGCCCCACTGGACTTGTTTGAAATTTTTTCTGAAGTGGCAGTGTAGCTTAAGTCCTTAGGGACACTGTTTTTAACAAACAATTATAATCAGTTGGGTAAAGTGAGCGGAGTGACGAAGCTGCTATGCCAGGCAGGCAGAATGGCACTGGGGACAGCACTCTGGAATCATCTCCGGATCAAGCCCCTTTACTCTTTCTGCTTTGTGCTTACATAGCATGGCTCAGTTTTTCTAACCCACTTCCTTCCAGTGAAGGAAAGTTTAGCTCTTGGGATAATTCCCACTCCTTGCTGACAAATGAAAACTTAGCAACAGTTCAGAGACTATAGGCAGGTATTTACAGTATTTACTATAGGTAGGTATCTACAGTATACAGCAGTGTAGTTCTCTAGCTGCATAGCCACACTTCTGATTCTCTCACTTGAGTGGGCATATAATTCCAGTTTTTCCTGGAACTTTGTGCCTGCAGTTGTTGCTTCCGACCTGTTCCCCCACTCCCTGGAATGCTGCCCTCGAGTCACTGCTCTAAGACCTGCCACATCATCCACCTGGGTAAAAAACTAGAGGGAATATGATGGTTCTTGCTGGTTGATTATCAAATCACCAGTCAGGATGATCCTGTGGTGTCCAGTAGTCATCTCGTAAGGGAATTAACGGACAGCTGAGTTCCAGCTGGGACTACACAGTATGACAACAAAAAGCATTTTTGTTTTCTTGTTATATCTGAGCTCACTGGCTCCAAACAGCTGATTTCATAATGCAAGCAAATCTATTCACAAGTTGGGAAAATCTGGTCCCCTTTTTGATTAGCTGCCATTAACAGAAAACTTCAGAAAGGATGAGATTCGGTTCCCTTTGCTTGATAGATCAACTTGTCATGCTCTGTTTCATCAACGGAAACATAATTGCTTGGTCTTTTTATCCATTACAGGCTGCACTCAAACATGCTTTGAGAAAATGTCACGTGCTACGGGCTGGTTATATTCTGTCTGGCTTTGCAAACCTGTCTAAGAAAACTCTGCGTGTGCTGGGGCATCTGCACAAAGGAATGCGGCTTTCCTTGGGAAATTTTTTTCTTGTCTTGACAGGTAAGGCAGGTAAGGCATGCAGTCTGAACATCTGCCATCACACTCAGCCAAGACCCCACATTCATTTCTTTTCATGCCCTGCTGCTTCAATCCTGTGGTGACACTCAGAGAACGCTGCGAATTGTACTGCAGTGATGCTCTTCACTGCCAGTGTGCTGCAGCATCTGAGTTTGGAAACTCACTGAGCTCTACTTCAGTAAAGGTGATAAAAGGCATTAAGATCCCTGTATCTTCCATCTCTGCTCTGGCGTCTTTGTTTCTGCTCCTGCTGCTGTGTCAGGACACAGGCCTGAAGCTAGAGAACTGAGAAAAAACAAGTATCATGTGCTCAGCACCAAAGCAGAAACCAGTATTAGTCCAGAATGAAAACTCTGCTCTGACAAACTCTGTTAGGGGAAAGGGAGTTGTCAGTCAAAATCCACACAGGCTGATGAGTCTTTTTTCTGCTCCTGCTCTCTAACTGTCCAACATGACAACCCTGTTGCTTTCATACCCAGTGAATTGGCAGACAGATCAAGAAACAATCATTTAAAGAATAATTATCGCAAATGACTACCCACATTTTTGTCACCAGACGCTCTCTTGAGATACAGACCTCCCCTGGGTGGCACAGAAGTTCTGGATTAACAAAGGAATTCTGCAATACACGTGGTGTTCTTCAGCATCAGCTGCTTTTCATGAACCAGTTTACCAAATCTCGTCCCAGGAGCATTCCTTCTTTTATCTCTACAGACACACAGTTAAGAGTAGCACAATAAGTGAGCAAGGTTCATCATCATTGTGTGTGTTAATACTGACCCTTCACAATCAGCAGCAAGCAGGTCTCCATTTCCAGAAGCCTTTCCTACCTAATCCCCTGTAACAAGATGTCTCTGAGGAATGCTTGTATTAACGAACAAAGGTCTGGTAGGGGATGTGAAGCTTGGGGGCAGCCTTGGTGGTAGTGATCACAACATGGTAGAGTTCAGTATCATACGAGGAAGAAGCAAGGCAGTGAGTAAGATTGTAACCCTGGACTTCAAGAGGGCTAACTTTGTCCTCTTCAAAGACCTACTTGGAGGAATCCCTTGGGCTAAGACTCGAGAAGGTAAAGGGTACCCAAGAGAGCTGGTTGAAATTCAAATATTACTTGCTCCAAGCTCAAGACAAGTGCATTCCTTTGAGTAAAAAATCAAGTAGAGGAGGCAGGAGAGCAGCATGGATGAGCAGGGAGCTGCTGGAAAAACTTGTAGAAGAATGAAGTTCACAGTATGTGGAGAAAGGGACTGGTCACTTGGGAGAACTATAGGAATGCTGTCAGGGTTTGTAGGGATGATGAAGGACCTCTTAGAATTAACTCTGTCAAAGGAAGTAAAGAAGGGCTTCTTCAAATACATCAAATGGTAAAAGGAAGGCTAGGGAAAATCACAGAATCACACAGAATCACTCAGGTTGGAAAAGACCCTTGGGATCATCGTGTCCAACCATTAGTCCTACTCTACAAGTTCACCCCTAGATCATGTACCCCAACACCACATCCAAGTGAGTGGGCCCACTGCTGAATGAGGTGGGAGATCTGGTGACAGAGGATGCAGAGAAGGCAGAGTTACTGAATGCCACCTTTGCTTCAGTCTTCACTGCTAAGACCAGCCCTCAGGAATCGCTGGCCCTGGAAGTAAGAGTGAAAGCCTGGAATAAGGAAGTCTCTCCACTGGTCAGTGAGGACTGTGTTAGAAATCACTTGCATAAACTGAACATACACAGAAATTCACAGGCCCTGATGGGCTGCACCCCCGAGTGCTGAGGGAGCTGGCTGATGTTGCTCTACCACTCTCCATCATTTCTGAAAGATCATAGAGAACAGGTGAGGTTCCTGAGGTCCCTTCCAACCCCTACCATGCTATGATTCTATGAATATTTTAGCTATTTGACTAGCAATCATAGGGCTATAGCTGGTGCAAATGAGACATCCCAAGACTGTGAACTGATAGGTGATACCTTCAGGAAAACCCCAGTGTCTGCTTCCACTTTTAAAAGTCTGAGTATATTTTGGTCCATGGAATTAATCATCTTCTCATCTTCCTCCGCAGGGAGCTATGAAGTTCCTCCCTTAAAGCCCTTATAAGTAAAATTTCAGAGTTTTGCTTTTGAACTTGGATTTTTTTGTGACAACCTGACACAGAGGTGCTGCCACCCCCAAGGCAAAGTCTTCTGGTCTGGCTGAAGGCACCAGAGAGAAGCATTTGCTGAACAATCCCAATACAGACATAGCTTTACAAAGTGTTCCCATATCTGCTCTCTGGCTTTATATTGTTCCCAGTATTTAAAAAATGGCAGTCCCCTCATAATGGCAGTAGAAATACTTGTGTGACTATTTCTGTCAAACTCGATCTGCACCGGGAAGCTGCTGGTGAAAGCCTTTGGCATTACCATCAGAAAGCACTGCTGGACACTGCTGTTCTCTCCTCAGCTCCTCATTCAGGGTAAGAAAGTGCTTAGAGTCTGTCAAGTGTTCACAGATTCCAGGCTCATTTGTGTGACCAGCCAGTTTCCTCCCAAGCAAAATTACCTTTGACAGCTTGAAGCTGCTGCCTCTGATTTTTGCTTATAGCAAGAGAATTTTGCTAAAATACTGAAATGACAACTACAGCAACCTGCTGGCAGGTTTTATGTATCTTTTAGACCCTAACTGGACATAATATAAAAGAAAAAAAAAAAAAAAGCAGCAACATGAAAGATATAGCTGCTCTGAACACTGTTCTGGAGATGCTTTATTTAAAGCAGGCTTGGATATCATTACATCACACTAAATATGCAGCTCACACTGACAGAAGTGCCATTTGCAATAGCCTACACAATTTCCTTACAACCACACTGAGAAATTTCAGCCATGCACCCTAAACCCAAATGTTCACATTCAGTTCATTTTTCAAGCCAATGCTCCCTCTACTCAAATTCTTCCAGTCCCCTACCTTCCTTCCAGCTACTTTTAATACCTTTCCTGTTCAAGACGATTATCCATAGCTTCCAGCAGACTGCCATCTGCAGAACCCACTCCAGCATGTTCCCTAGTTTTCTGCCCAGCCTGTCTCAGATTTCCTCCCAAGTTTCCTAGAGAACAACCCTCCACCTAGTCGCCTCCTCCCCTTAGTAAAAAAGGAGGATTTTTACATTAGCTGTCCTTTGCTTGTTCTCCTTCCAGAATCATCCTGTTCCAAAGCTGAACCTCCTTCTGAACCCCGGGTAACAGTAAGCCTTCTCTTGGATGCCCTTTCTGTCTCCCAAATACAGACTGAGTTTCATACAGTTATATGAGAAGAAAAGGAAGCAAAGGGAAGGGTGGGAGAAAGAGCAATGAAATAAACTCAGGCAAAGCAATATAAGCTAATGTGAAGCACTGGTCAGTCCTTGGGGTGAAGGGATGTGAATTTACTTTGAAATCTCTGGGGCATCAAGTGACCAGCTTTCTAAGTAAATTATTAGTTTCCCCAAGCAGCAATGGAAGATGGGAAAAGCAACCAGAGCTTCTATAGTGTCACAGTTTGTGCTCACATGTCCCTGAGTAAATCTAAATATGAGGATTTCCATCAATTTATGGATAATTCCAGAGTAAGGGTGTTCAAACAACACCAGAGTATAACACTAATATGCTACACTTCGTTGAGCAACAGCTCCCTGAATACAGCCTTCTAAAAGCGCAGCCTAATTCTTCATTTTCTCCTTGCCTTGTTCATTCAACAGAGATTCTACCCAGCAGTTGCTTTGGAGCTTTGCAGTCCCAGAGAGTACCTGTTTTCGTAGAAAAAATTCCCTATTGCCTGCTTGGTACAAAAAACACTTCCATGCTTCCCACTATGTCTTTTAACTTCTCTGAGAGCTTTGCTTTCGGTTTGAGTGGAAAGGTCTAAAGCCTGGGGAGAGAGAAAACTTCTTCTTCCTTCATAGGATTAAAAAAAATTCTCTGGTTGGACTCAGAATGTGTTCTGTTCAGGACCTTACATGAAGCTTTCCACTGCAGCATCCAGCGGAGATGATCATCACTCTCTCATTTCTTTCCACCTGTCTCTGCAGAGATCCAGCATTTTTTCACCATGCACAGGGGACTCTCTGTTCCATTTATATTAAATAATGTATGTTAAACCATCAATACTTCAGGACCCAGATTTTCTCTCCCTGGAGAAATGCCTAACAACATCAGATGTAGAACTATCCTTCATTTTATTCCTACTCTGAATTCCATTATTTTATTTCATTTTATCTCTAAAAAAAGCATTTTTGGACTATTGTCTTTCATTCAGGGAGTAAAATACTAGAAGAGTTTGTATTTTCAGTTCAGATTATTTTGCTAACTGATAATCCTCTCTCATTTTTCTTCTTCCATATCATTGTTTTTGACATTCATGGACTCAGTCAAGCATCTGCTCCGGGAAAAATATGAATGTCCCATTCCTTATGTTTTCTCCAAAAAGAGAGACCTTTTTTAACCATGTTCTAGTAAGCTCATACTTTTCTTTCAGGCTCTTTTGAGAAGGAGCTGCACTGTGGTCTTGGTGCTGTTCTACCCTTGGATATCAGGCAAACATCAGAACAGGGCCAGCACACAGCTTTTATTTCTTTTACATGTAATGAGCATCTTGCCTTCATAAAATGATAGAAGAATGGTCTAGAAGAGAACTTAATTTGTCCAATACTCCAATGGGCTTTCCCACAATAGGTTCATTAGTCTAATTTCTTTCTTCACAGATAATTGTCTAACTTGTTCTTAACATGATGGGGTCTTCACAACTTCCCCAGACCAAATACTCAACAGTTTTTGTTATCCTAGGTGCTATAAAATTATTCCTTCGATCTAAAGTAATCTTTCTCTGTGTTACTTATTACTTTCAGCTCCATCCACCACGAGCCCAAAGAAAAGATCATTCCCTCCTCTATTTTGTATCTGAAGACTCTAATATTCCCCTGACAGATTCCTGGTCTTTGGGCTATAAAATTTCAGTTATTCCAAATCATCTTGCAGATCATGTTTTTCTGAGCTGTGATGAGTCCTGCTGCCCTTCCCTGGACTCTCTCCGATTGAATCGCACCTGTCTCACACCCAAACCTTCGTGCAGCCTCCAAGCTGAGGCTTTAGCAATGCTGAACAGAGTAGGAGGATCACTTCACGTGTCTTCCAGGCTATATGTCTTTTATACAGCCTAGCAAGATGTTTGCCTTCATTTGCAGCAGCATGACATTGACTCATGTTCAGCTTGTGATCTATCATAACGCTGAGATTCCTTTCTGCAGAGCTGCAGACTAGACATGTATTTCTCTCTTGTGCTTATGCAGTTATTATTCCTGCCTTACTGTAGTACTTTGCATCTACCCCTACCAAATCTCATCCAGTTCCTTTCCTAGAACTTCTTCCAATTTATGGGAATAATTCTAAATTCTAATCTTTTTCTCCAGTATATTTCAAGTCTCTCAGTTTTATGTCCCTGGCAAATGTGATACACCACTCTTTATATTACCATCTGGGTCATCTAAGAGAACATGGATCAAAAGCAGCTCCAGGACGCACCAACACAGCGATCACACCAGCTTTAAGCAGCTTGTGGCCTCTCTGAAAAACTGGCACAGACCAAAAGTACATAGATTATGAGCTCTGATATTATTTAAAGAAGATCCTCCTGTGCAGAAAATCATGTTTACCCAGTTTATAGCCTTCTTCACCTGCTATGCCCAGTGCCCCACCAAAGCATATATTTAAATTAATGTACAATCACGGTTGAGAATCTCAACTTTTACTTAAAAAAACCAAACTAAATCTCTCACTTTTATGACACAAATATCTTTTAATACATAAAATGAACAAAAGACAATTCTGTCAGAACATGTGGGAATACTGAAACAACGAATGGGAAGGATGTGACCAGCTATCTTCACAGGCTTAGGGTATATTAGGAATGTCACCATTTATGTTATCTGCTGCAGTTAACCAGGAGCACACACTGGCAGAGGTGCACTGAGGCAGCCAGCTGATTTCAACTGACTGAACATTTCCTTTGCATCTGCCCTTGACCGAAGGACTGCAGGTACCTTCCCTCTGAGCCCAGCGCCTGCCGTGCTGGTCACAAGCAGGCACACAACAGACAGTGAACCTTTGTGCACCAGGGAATAAGGATGATCTGGTATTCCTCCTGGCAGTGGCAGCTTGACTCTCATCTGGATCTGGCTCTCATTCCAGCAAGCACTGCCACAGTCTCCTCAGACTCCCTAACCCAGTGCAGAGGGTTTTCCTGGCACTGGGGCTCAGGCCCTGGCATGGCAGAAAACGTGCAAGGGATGAGTTAACCAGATGGAGGGTGAAGAGGAAGAAATAGAACTTGATGAATTTGTATTGTTTCCCAGTGGAGTCCTAGTGATCAATTATTATCCTCTGGAGTAGCTACTTACCACTTGCTCTGTGATCATCTCCTGATTCTGGCTGTGTCACCTCTGCTGGAAACTTCAGACCTCTGATTAGATGCAGCAGGAATTCCCCCTTTGCTCTCTACTCAGTCTGGAGGAAGTGTGCAACTAGAGAGAGGCTTTATAAGGACAAGAAAGCACTGAGGTTGGGACAGGTGAAAGATGAGAGAGCCAGCAGCACTGCAGTCCTGTGCTACCAGCTCATCTCATTTGAGCACCAGGCAAATTTCCTTTCCTGGGCTAGGGGCAAAGGAAAAGGTAAAGGGAGCTGAAAGAAAAAGATTATACCCTGACTTTACTTCAGCTTGGATATCCTGGGCAGTGGGATCTATACTAAATTCCTGGGTGTCAATCAAGAAGTAAGAGCTGAAGCTTTCAATCTCTACTGGGTCAAAATTGGAGTCAGTCTTTCAAATACCTTATGACGAACTACCAAATCGTCAAGCCTTAATGTGTCTTCTGGGACAGCACAAATATCCTCATCTCTACAGACTAGTCAGTAGGCTGCAAGTGCATCATCATTTTCCTTAACTGTGTGGAGCTGAATGTACACTTCATACTTTGGGTGTTTAAAAGGATAGGTGAATGGAAGAGTTCAGGAGTAAACCCCATCAAATCCTCACATCTGACCTCAGATGCTGGTAACAAAGCCCTAGACTTCAGCATTCTGAAGACTCTAGAAATATTAAGCCTTACTTTTTGGTCTACTCTCATGCCTTAGAGTCACTGTAGAGATGAGCATCTCTTGGACGGAGAAGTATCTCAGACAAGAATATGATATTCCCAGAGGTTCCCATCTTGGAAACATACCGTCACTATCAGGTAAGCTCAGTTCAGTGCTCTCTGCCTGTAACTCACCATAAGAATGGGGAAATTTTGGTAGACAGTGATCGTCTTGAGGCCCACTGCATGTTCACTTCCACTAGTACTGCCCTGTTTTTCTTTGGGTCTTCATATTATTGGGTGCTGTGTACAGAAGGTTCAACTACCTTGTCTCTTTACACCTCAGACATACAGTATTTCTCTGTGTGCCTGTGCTCATCTAGATCACCGTTTGACACAAGAGTGAGCATTCCAAGAACTGGTGATCAGTGGCCAGCCTTGCTGTCACTGGGAAATATGTCTATTATTAAAATGGAGACTACAAAAGCTAGCACACACCTACTTGCCTACAGGTCAGGGCATAGTTACGCTGTATTTCCATAAGCATAGCTGCTGCCCTTACAGGTCCACCCAGCCTCCTGTCTTTGGACAACACGAAGGGTTGTCCATTTATGAATGAGCACTCTCCGGAGAGCACAGTACAACGGATACACGATAACACCAACAAAACATAAATAACAACAAACGGGATTCCAAGCTTTGCCGCCAAATCTCTGGTCCCAATGTATTTCATTTCTGCATCTGTTTCTTCACCTACAAAAGAGCAAATGTCTACCACACTGACAAATTATCAGATATAAATCAATTCCATGTAGAAGCCATAGGTTCTCCATTATGGAGACCAAATGTACTTTGAAGGCGTTGCTGCTTTGTGGTGGACTTGGCAGAGTTTACAGTTGCACTCAATGATCTTAAGGGTCTTTTCCAACCTAAACGATTCTATGATTCTACAGTTCCTTCAGATGGAAAACACCAAACTCATTTGCAGAGCCTAGTCCACTGACTATTTGGTACTCTAAATCCTGGCTTTTTGGAGGGGAACAGAAGGAATGTAGATGGTAATGCTGCTCTCCTGGGAATCCTCATCTTTCCTTGATGTACCTTTTACTGCCATAAATTAACCCTTAAGATTGGCCAGACAAGCAAATGGCTGCCACGTGCCTAGACAGGACTGCAGCCTCATTGGCAAAGTATTTCAAAGTCTTGTTACACATTATGGCCCTGGAGAAAAGAAACTGCAGAAGGTTGCAATAGCATCAGAATGAATAATTGAAGCACAGCTCATTCAGCCTGTGCATAAACTGAAGGGTCACAATGATGCCTTCTCGTCAGCCAGCAGCGCAGAAACTCACAAAGTACCTGACAGAAACATCCTCAGGAGATGCTGACCCACTTCCCTGGGAGCTCATAGAGTGTGGGTTGAGGAGATGACTGTGGGATTGCCAAATACGTGGAGAAGGATGAAACTAGATTAGCTGACAGAAGATTGTCCATTACAGAACCAGTTGCACATAGCGCTCTTGGGGAAACCCTTGGCACCCATTCCCCCCGGAAACTCAAGCAGAGACCCAGGCAAGCTTAATGGTTTCCCACCTGAGACAGGGCCCCCGTGGGGATTTTCCAGGATGCCCTTCCCCACAGCCAGCCCCTGGGAGGTTCTCCAACCTCGGCTCCGCGCTAAACGGGGCCAAAATTTCACACCCCCTCCACATGAACTCTACCCACTCAATACTGCAAACGAAAGGGGCGAGGGAGGGCAACCGGGGCGTTTCCCGCTGCTGCCCAGCCTCTCCGTGGGGACCGGGGGGGGGCCGCGGGCTCGGACCCTACCGCTGCCGAGGGGCTGCGGCCGCTACCGTGAGAGCCCCGACGGCCGCTCTCTCTCTCCACCGGCGCCCCAGCACCGCTCCGCACAGGCCAGCCGGGGCCAGGCCCGCCCTCGGCCCCGCTCCCACCGCCCCTGTCCGGCCGGGGAACCCCGGTCCGCATCCACGGCCCTCCGGGTGCAGCCGGGCCCGGCCAGCCCCGGCTCCCCGGGCACGGTACCTGCCGTTGGTAAGTTGGCGGTTAGCGGCGGCTGGCGGTGGCGGTGCCGGGTGCCGGGTGGCGGGTGCCGGGTGGCGGTGGCGGCGCGCGTGGCCGTGCGCGGGGCCGCGGTTCTGCCTGCGCACTGACAGCTCGGGAGCCGCGGCGGCGGCGGCGGCGGGGGCCGGGGCGGGGGGGGGGGGGGCGGGGGCTCGGAGCCCCGTCACCGCCGGGAGTCGGTCGGCCTGCGGGAGACGAGGATGCCCAGGGGCGCCCCGACGCGGGGTGCGGCGGCGGGAGGCAGCCGGGCCGGACTCCCTCCCCACTGCCCTCCCGTGAGGAGAGGGCGCTGGAACCCGGCGCCGGTCACCGCGGCTGCGGAGCGAGCTGGGGGAGCGACCCGCTCCTCTGTCCCCCCGGGTCGGCAGCAGCGGCGTGGGACCGGCGGGGCGGGAGCGCTGCCCCCGCCGCTGTCCCCGGGCAGGGCGATGAGGACCGGCAACAGCATCAGTAGGACTACACAGTGTAAAGGGGAATACGACCTGCTTTTGGCTACCGCCCACCGCGTTGATGCCTGACCTCCTCCTGCCCTGGAGATCTGGAGTCCAGAACCTTGTCTACAGACCGGCTGTGTCATCGGGTCCAGCAAAAGCTCGTACTTCTCTCTAGAAAGCTTGGCGTGCCTTAGGTCATCGCCTACAACAACAAGGCTACTATGTGTTCCTTGGAAGGTCGGCACTGATTTTTTTTCTGACAGCAAAACAGCTGGCTTTTCACATCACTGCTCTATGTTGAAGAGCAAATCTGGGGTTTTCTAAAGCGTGGTTATTGTTAGCCCTGTAAAATCTGATGCTGACTTCCAGAACGAAGATGTAAAGAACTGAGTGTCTGAAAAAAGTTCGATCTCTCCAACACTGAAGGTCTTTTACACTCCCATACCCTCCTGCTGCGGGAAAAAATTTGAGTACAGGTGGGGCACCTAGGAATGCTTCTCCTGGAGCATGGTCCAGCCTCTGCTGCTCTGCGTTGGTGTGCTCTGCTTCCAGCCTCCATTTCCCCTCACCCCTTTTGTGATGGGTACCAGGGCTTTCTCCCATTGCAGCAAGTGCTGAACTTACTGACACCTCTGAATCAGTTTTCACATAACCCCGTTCCTCTCCTGTCCCTCCTCATAAGGTGTCAGAGCTCAGGTGCACCCCTGTACCAGTCACAGCGCTGATCCCCACAATAGGCAATGAGAAAATGAAAGAAAAAAAAACAAAAAAAAAGCTTTCCTCAGAGGGGGAGAGGACCGACAGATGGAATTACCAAAAAGTCATTTCATTTTAGTGCAAGGATGCAATTTATGGTATAAGAAGAACTTCTTTCCCCTCTTTTTTCCCCAACAGGGAGTCTAGCATAGTGTGCACCTCGTATCAAATACCTGCCACCATGCAAATCCTCCCCAGCAATCTGCCCAACAGTGGCTGCATCATCCCTATGTTGTATCTTTCTCCTTTTCCCCTCCTGCAGAGCAAAACAAAGGGGATGATGACAAGCACAATGAGGCACGGGAGAGTTAGAGACTGACCCCCGTGTGGTTCTGGTAACAGCTGTCAGCTGAACAGAGACTCCTGGATGGGCTCAGATCCAGCTGGTACTGCTGGATAAACATATTCTGTGCTCACATCTTGACAGGTTTCAAAGGACAGATTACACCCGATTCACTGCTCTGGGAGGAACGAATGGACCACCGGCTCCCAGGAGATGAGAATGCTCATCCTGAGCATAGCCTAGACAAATGCATGCCTTTTAATCGTCTAGAATGAGAGTAATTTATCAACAGTACAATAGAATTGCCCTTCTAAATATCTATGCTGCCACTGGGGTCAAAGTGATTGAGTACTAAGATACTGCAGTATTATAAATGAGGCATATGTTGTGTGTTGTCTTGTGTAATCCAGATGTGCTGCGCTCTGCTCTGCTCTGACAGTTGTTCTTTCTCACTGGGACCATAGTGCTGCATGCCTTTTCTACCCTGGATGAGGGGAGACACAGGACTGTGCTTCTACCCAGAAACAGACAGTGGATTTACTGCTTTTCCCTGGGAAAGTGTTGAAACAGAGCGGAGCTATCTTGTCTGAGGATCCCTAGAAAGGAGTCTGTTTTCTCCTGTGTTTGCAGAAGTTAATGTATGTCAGAAAGATGTACAGTTCTGAATGCCACCAGGACACCTACAGATACATACAGATACTCAACAACAGATTAACTGATGCTACAATCACATCTATCTAACTCAGGAGAAACAAAAAAGCAAGCAAAACAACCAACCAAGAATTGCTTTATAACAGTTTGCCTACCAAATAATTCTTATCTAACTGAAGGAGGAAACAAGACCCTTACAGGTATTGACTTTCCCCTTTCCCTTTCAGTCCTTCTCCCTTTTCTTTACAAATATTCTGGAAAATATAATCCTTTCGCATATCAATAGGATACAAGTGATTATCATAACCCAGTCTTAAATGGTTTATATTGGAATATAACAGTATCATCCCCATATCTGCTTTTGAAGATGAAGGTCAGTTAGCCTGTGAAGGTGGGAAAGATTAACAGTACTGTTGTACTTGCATCCATTCAGAAGCCCAAAGAAACCCCCACAATTTGTAGATGGTAACTACGTAGAGGAAATGATTTCTGTAATGCATAAATATCTTAATTAAAATGGTATCCACTGACAGCTAAGTTCAGAGGCTTTGTTGTCTACTTTGACTTCTGCGAGACTTTTGTCTCCCATAACATCCTCATGGGTAAGCTCAGGAAGTGTGGGTTAGAAGAGGGGATGGTGAGATGGGTTGAGAACTGGCTACACAATAGAGCTCAGAGGGTTGTGATCAGTGGCACAGAGTCCAATTGGTGACCTGCAGGTAGCAGTGTTCCCCAGGGGTCATTTCTGGGTCCAGTCTTATTCAACGTCTTCATCAGTGACCTGGATGAAGAGATAAGAGTGTACCCTCAGCAAGTTTGCTGATGACACTGAACTGGGAGGAGCAATGTTCCCTTGTGGCCAGGAAGGCCAGTGGTGCATCCTGGGGTGCATAAAGAAGAGTGTGACCAGCAGGATGAGGGAGGTTCTCCTCCCCCTCTACTCTGCACTAGTGAGACCACATCTGGAGTACTGGGTCCAGTTCTGGTCTTCCCAGCTCAAGAGGGACAGGGATATACTAGAGAGAATCCAATGGAGAGCTACAAAGATGATGAAGGGACTGGAACATCTCTCTTAGCATGAAAGGCTGAGAGCTCTGGGGCTGTTTAGCCTGGAGAAGAGAAAACAGAGGGGATCTTATGAATGTTTACAAATATCTGGAGGGTGGGTGTCAAGTAGAAGGGGCCAGTCTCTTTTCAGTGGTGCCCTGTGATAGGACAAGGGGAAATGGTCACAAACTGGAACACAGGAAATTCCGCCTCAACATGAGGAGAAACTTCTTTCCTGGGAGGGTGACAGAGCCCTGGAACAGGCTGCCCAGAGAGGTTGTGGAGTCCAAAACTTGCCTGGCTCTGTTCCTGTGTGGCATGCCCTATGTGTTCCTGCTTTGGCAGGGGGACTGGACTCAATGATCTCCAGAGGTCCCTTCCAACCCCTACCATTCTATGATTCTATATTTTAGGCACACAATAAAACCATACTCAAGTAATCCTGTCCTCACTGTGTACCTATCTATGTACCTTTGGTTTTCCTGAAAGTATCCTGAATTAAATTCTGGATTATGTGGGTGTTTACCCACAACACCTAAAATTACTTTTCAGCTCTGAGCTGCTTTCCTGAAATCTTACTATAAAACTCTTGATCTCAAGAGACTATCCAGAATGTAAGAGTCAAAGAAGCCGAGAAAAGTCTTTGCAGGATCTATCAACCTATTCAGTAACTAAGTTCTTCAAAATTTCAATTTGACAGTCTGCATATTGTCAGAACCCCGCCATATCCCTCTCACCTATGCGAGTTAAGATACAATTCTTTGCAGTTTTTAAATTCCGTACAGTGCTAAATTTTTATTATTACCAACTCTTCTTCAGGCATCCTTGGGATTCAAGATCTCTCTTAGTTACCTGAAATTATAAAACAAACACCCTGCCATGGTATTTTTACCCATAAGACACCTTGGAACTTCCCACCCTCTGCAAGTGTAGCTGAATGAAGGCAAGCAGTGCTAGCCTTGGCAGTAACCTCTAACCCTTTGCAAGCCTTTCTTGTTCCTCAAGAGTTTTCTTCAATGTTTCAGGATGAGAATTTAGGCTGTCATGTGGTAACCTATGACTTGTCTGGAAAATAGTCCAAGGAAATAACAGACTGCAATTCACCACCTGGATGAGTTGCCTGGTCCTGCTCATTGTGCATTTCCACAGTCTGTTGTCCTGGCGTCTGTCAGAAACTGGGTATGGTCAAGGGCAGCCTGAGGCAGCAGTGCCAGCAGAAGAAGCATTTGTCAGCTGTCTCCCTCAGACACATACACAGCCTCCTGCAAACAGCACATTGGGGCTCTTCAGCTCTTCATAAGGCTTCTATAAACCTTCTGAATGTGCTTAGCTAGTTCCTTCAACTGTTACACGTCTGCAAAGCTCCCCTGCCTCGAAATCTGACCACAGGCCAACGATCAATGTGTGTAAAAGCTCTGGCTCTTCAAGATAGCCTTTTTCACTTCCACAGTTCTCAATTTAGCACTTAACTGTGTCTGCTGAAATAAGCTACCAGTCTGCATGTGTGATAAGTCACATTATTTTGAGTGAATAATGACACAACAGAAGTGTCTGCAATAAATCACCCCTCTGCGCTGCCCTGCCCACTCAACAGAACACAGCCATAAAATCTCATTTCTTGAGTGATGATTTTTTCATTAATTTTAATTTCAAACAGTGCTGTGAAATAGCAGATGACTCTTTCCCTTCCCTGTTAAAGCTGACTTTGACTGAACCCCAGATCTTTCTATCAAAGTCCAAGGCGTTCACTACAAGCATGTTTCTGAAAAGAGTCGTCGATTAGGGGGCAGCAGCACCCTCAACTCACTTTTAAAAACCAAAAGAACAGCACGTCCTTTTAAGACATTGCCTACATTTGAAAACCCCCTTCTCTGACATTCTTGAGACTTTGGTGCTATGAAAGATGGCTCCAAGTCAGTTTTATCACTCAAAAAGTAGTTTACACACACAAAAAAAGCAGTTTACACAACTGTTGTGATAAGTTATGTGTATTTAACTCAAGAGGCCAAAGAAGATGCTTTTGTCTTTTCATCTGTGCCAGCTCCTTTGTCTTCAAACAAAGAGCTTCATGATTTGAATCAAAATATTTTCCTGATATTCAGACCTCTAACTGAAATCATAGGATGAACTTTACACACATTCCATTCATTATAATTTATGAGTAACTTTCTTTTCTTGTTACTCATTGAAGCAAAAATATTGAAGCGCAAACTGTATTCCATTTTCTGCTAAATACCTTACATAGCTGGACAGAAACTGCCATTGTGCCCTACTTTCTTTGTGATTTTGCCCCCACCCCTGCAAAAGACTACAACGGTTTTGATATGCTTCTCCATGGGAAAAGGAAGCTTGATCAGCTTTCTTCTGCTTGGTAGTTTCTAACCCTGTACATAATATTTCCTTGCATTAAGCTGGTTAGAACATTTACAGTTCTTCTCAAGATCCCAAACCTTCACATTCAAATATTTAATTCCTTACCCAGCACGCTCCATTCCCCTTGAAATCTCACATGGGACTCACGCAGTCTCAGATTGTTAGCTATACAATTTCCTAAGCAATTTAGCCGTGCAGAGATTGCATACAAAGAAGCAATAGGAATTACAGTGTGTGTACTCTTACTGTGCACTGCTTACAATGACAAAGAACCTGGTATTCCTGCAGAATGACAGGTGCTTAATATTTAATGAACTGGAGGTTTATAGTAAACCTTTTTTTCTTTGCAGTAAAATTTCAGTTTCTCTTAAATAACTATTACCTTGAAAGAAACTTCTTTCCCATTATGGCCATTCAAGGTGACATCTCTTGGACACCTGCACTCCTGTTAGTTGTTTGGAAATTAATTTAATTTCCCACCTATCTACCTTCTTCAGATGTATCTTTGTTATCAGTGAAGGTTTCTCCAGATCCAAGCATTCAGAAGACAGTTTCATGTTCAGGTACCCTAACGCTAAATCATTTTAAGGCAAATCCATTCTACCAAACTAAAAAATATCTGTCTCAATGATGTGCACATGCAAAGCTACACATACTACTCCAACCAAAGCTTCATACAAGGTGACTTCAGTGTTTCTTCACAATTATCAACATCCTCCAGACCTCACTTCCCTTAGAAGTCTTCAAACTATTTTTCCAAATTACTTAAATACAATGGCCCATAAAGCTCAGCCTCCCAACCCAAATGTCTCCAATGAATTAAAACCAGCACCTACAGCAGCAATTAAATGCCTCCTGTGCCTTTGTATTGCTGGAAGCAAAGTCAGTCTTGATGCATTCTATCAAGTTAAGCTACAGCAACTAGCAGCTTCTTTCCCATTATCCAGTTGTACTTCTGTGTTAAAATTCCCATCAGTTACATAAAACATCTGACCCTCTCCAGGGTGTAGCAAGTTCAGAATAAACCAAAACACATCCAGGTCTTCAATGTTTGCCTCTCTAGTTCCATGGCTGAAAGCAACCTCCCACTAAGGTCTGTGTTTCCTCAATCATTTCTCTTTCTTTCAGATTTCTGTAAAATGTTTTTCCCTCTCTTGCTTCACCAAGCAGAAGAATCCAGGTATTTCTTATGTTAAGCCCTCCCACTCCCTATATAAGAGGATACTGTGGAGAAAAGCAGCTATTTCATGTGGTAGGACCTCACTTGAATTGTTACAGATGTGTTCAACCCTTATCAATACAAATTATTACGTACTTCAGTGATTTACCTCTAACATCAATAAAGCGTCTTCTGATCCATGACATCTACGTCCAAAGGGACTCATATGGCACAAAACCAGGTTTGAGGTAGACTTCTGGCCGGGCAAGAGACTTCTGTTGAAGAGAAAGGACATGAGTTGTCAGCTGAAGCGTTATGCTTCCTCTTTCCATTTCTTACTCTCTCCTCCTTGCATGGGGTGTGTGGGTGACTGATGTCAGGGAAACAGAAGAGGATCAGGGGGCTCCTGAGTGTTCTCTGTTTAAACAATTTGTCCACCTCTTGGTTTTCTTTGCTTTAACGACTACACAGCAACTAACCCCACAGCCACGTCTGTATGACTTACATGACTAAATATGTTTCTGCTGAAGTGTTTTGTGACAATTTACCCGGATGTTCTGGAACTTGTTCCTCGGCTGTTAGCTTAAGGCACACAAGGCCTACAGCCCACACCTTGAATCCTTCATGTCCTGTCTACTTCACATCCCAGCTGCTGGTTGGGCAGCCTATTCTTAGCTCTCCCCTAGTCTGCCAGCTCTTGCAATGCAATTACCAGTAATCGGTTTTGCCTGTCCTTGAGCCTGCTGCGGAGTGACAGGGGAAGCTTTAACTGTCTCATGTAACTCAGCCCACCTGGAGGGGAGGAAAAGTATAAGAAAAGCCAAATGGTCTAATTAGCCTCAGCCTCACAGTCTGGAAAGGACAGGCATCTGACCTGCTTGCTGCAGGAAGCAAGAAGGTTCTTTATCTCCTCAGGGGCCCTTCATTTTCCTAGGGGAGCAGAGTTAAAAAAAAAAGAGACAGAGGAAGAAATAAAGGACGAAGAAAGGCAGCTGAATTTCCTCTTTTGTACTTTTTGTTTCCTCCTCAGAAGCTGGGATTTGTTTCTCTTGTCTCTCCACCTTCTAGTGGTGCAGCAATTCAGCACACAGGTACCAGCTGCAGCAGGGTCCAATGTCTGCAAGGACTGCAAGCGCTAGTTTGCTAGCACGGGAGAAAGAGTCGGTATCTCCCGAGCTTCTGGAGAAGGTGGGTCATGATCCTACCATTTCAGAAAATGAGCTCAAGACTGAGGCCAGCAGAGAAAACCCTGTTTTTTCCTTCATACACCTTGGAAAACCTGTTCTGTACACCCTACTTTCATCAGCAAAATATAAACAATGTCTATAAATGCCATGCAGGTGGTGTCACTCTGAAAAATCTTGGTGTATATGATTAGTAGCATGGTCATTCTGCAAGTAATTCCAAAGGCCTCTGTGAAGGCTTCCTGTGAAATCAGGAGCAAGTCTTGCACAGTAAGAAAATCACACTCCATTGTGAAGTAGAAGTGATCATAAAGCTTTTTAAAGAGATTTTAGTTAAGGTATGCTTACACTAGAGAAAGTGGTCAGGCAGCTGAGAATCCTGGAAGATTCATGGAAATGGTTCTGCTTTTTTCTTTATATACATGAATGTGTATTTTGTTTCCCCTTCTAGCTTCTGTCTTTTTAAGTGTGAGGATTTGGCTTCATGTGTTTGCTGCAGACTGGAAACAGGAATAAATGCTTGATGCAGCACAAACCTAGTTCTGTATGTCACAAAATATGAGTAAATAGATGGTAAATGTAGCCAGGGAACTTCAGAAAATGGTCAGACTTGTATGTCAAACTCACTGGAATGTCAGAGGGTTACGAGAGATTGGTAGGTACTTGAAAGGGTAAATCTTTAGTACCAATACTGGTTCAGAAAGACAACACGTTCTGAGACTCGGAATCACACATAGCAGAAAAGAGTAGAATGGAAGAGGGCAGTTGACGTTTTTTGGAAATGTATGGAATGTGACAAAACAACATTCTCTAACTGGTCAGTTTTCCTTGACGATTGAACAGACTCATCCGCAATACACTGTCATCATCTGCTGGCCAGTGCACGGAACACACTTTGAAACTGCAGTACTAAAGGTGCTCCACATCATTATTGTGTTTGGCAAACCAACCAGAATAGGCAGTTCAAACTCCTCTTTTTATAACATCTCCCATCTGGAATGTGACAAAACCACAACTTTTATCTGGTCAACTTTCCTCTGACTAAAACTGAACCGAGACTCATTTGTAATACACTGGCATCATCTGCTGGCCAGTGCAGAGAGTGCAGATTGGAAAATACTAAAGATGCACCACAGTAATTTTGTTTGGCAAACCAACCAGAATAGGCAGAACAGTTCAAACTCCTCTTTTTATAACATTTCCATCTGTTTTTCTTTCTTGAACTTTTTCTCTGGTAAAGAACAGAGATTTTTCTGCTTGAAGTGTCCTAGCTTCAGGCAGCAGAAAGTGCTGTGCAGTAACTGTAGGAACAGGAGACGTTCTGGCATTACATTATTGGTATTTAATTACAAATGTAACATTTACTAAAAGGGGCTTAATTACTTTTGCTGTAGAACAATTTGAGCATCTTTACAAGAAAACCCAGAAAAATAACTCTCAGTCAGAAGGCAGCAGTCCAAGTCACCTTAGAGAGGAAAAAGGAAACTGGGTTGTGCCAGAAAAACATGAAGTACAGTGGGAAATCTTGAAGTCTTGAATGTCTTGGCTGTAAGGGATGTTGGACATTGATGTGGCAGATTGAAAGAGGGCTGCACCTCACATACGTGGAAGAGACTGTTAAAAAAATAACATCAACGGAACTCTATGGGGATTGTTCTAAATTTCTGCAAAATGGAACAGATGTTGAGAATCCTGAACAGCTGTCACAGACCAGTTCCCATGTTATCCCCAGGTATATTTTTTTTTGCCAGGGCAATGCTGCATTCTTGGCAGTTTCTTCCTGTGCCTTGCAGAGGGGCAGCCGTGCCCTGGACTGAGCACGAGTTACCACCCTGGAGCACAGCAAACCTTCCCAAGGAGCCCATGGAGCCCCAGTACTGCTGATTCTTGCGAGAGGACCTCTCATTCTCTGGGATATGCATTAATCACCTGTCTAAAACTGGGTAATTCTGAGGAATGGGACATATCCTTCTTCCTCATGCATGGAGCTGCTCAGAACTGGGAAGATTTTCCTTTGGCTTTTCCTTTTGCCCATATTACCATGGCTCATGGGCATTCAGAGAGAAGAAAAAAGTAATTCCAGGACCACAGGGTAGTTACCACAGAGGACATGAGGACATCTTTTGTCTGCTATCCTCTGTGACAGAAGACAATTAGTGTTCTTCTATTTTACACTGTGATTGCATCTAGTGTGTCCTATATGGTGTAAAAAAGCCCATAAAGTGAGTATTTCTTTGAAATACTTTACTTTCTAAACACAGAAAAAAACAAGCCCATAAATGCTGGAAAGGAAAATGATGTCTTACCAAGTCATAAACTTGCCTTATATAACACTGCAGCACAGCTCCAGCTACTGATTCTGTGTCTTCAGATGAAGCATTCTGGTCCTTTTAAATGCTCATGAATATACATAAACAAATACATAGCATTCCTCTGTGCCTTGCAGCAGGAAGTTTGACTACACAAGTATATTATGCTTTAATGAAATGATTTTCTGTATGCTTTTAACTTTTAATTTCTCAGAATGTTTTCTTATTTCTTATGTGTTTATTTGTATTTATGTATGCTGATATTAGCAGCTAAAACTAAAATCTGTAGGAGCTGAGAATGGTGGGTATCCAAGTTCTGGTCCTTTATGAAGTCCTCCAGAGAGCTTTGTAAGCCTCACCAGCCTCGACTGACTTAAAGAATTGCTCTTTTTCAGCATTTTGTCCACTCTTTTAATTTATGACTTCCTGTCAAAGTTCACAGAAGCTTCATAGAGCCTCATTTCTTTTGAGCTGTTCATACACAGTAATATAGCAGGCAGACAATCCCAGCCTTAAAACCCTTAGAACCCTTTTGACAACACAGAAGTGAATGCAACAAATAAATGGTTAGAGGTGAAGAGTAAGAAAGGTCAAGTAATAATAGCATGAGCATGTCCTGGTGACTGCCAGAGTTTCTATGTAGTGTTCTAGTTACCTAAATGTGCTTAGATGCTACTGTTTCATATAAGGTGGCAGAGGTGAATTGCAAAAAGGGAGCTAAAGGAGACATCCTTTATTTTTTCCATCTATCATGCATCGAGGTCAATGTAACAAAGCACCCGATGCCGGTACAAGTTGTGGACTAAGAACCCAAAAGTTGGAAACAATGGTAAGGGGTAGGGGTTGGTAAGTGATGGTATATGATAAAAGCATCATTATAGAGCCAGGCACTTAAGTAGAACCTGGCTGAGCAAAGCAAGAATAGCACAAAGGAGCTGTACAGTTGAAGAAATAAACAGGGAAGATCATGAAGTCATCATGATTTTGGATTACTCTGAGCCTGTGTGGCCCAGGAGCAGAGACTCCAGTTGTAGTGGAACAAGAGAAGGACTTGTATGACAAGTTTTGACATTGGTCAACGAATAGGAAGCCAGATCTTAGAGATACTATGAAGGCAAATAGAGCATGACATGTAAATCATGCATATAAACCTGTGACTGTGTATCTGACTGGCTAGGAAAGTGATGGAATCAGTGAGAGTGACAAATAAGGACATTCTAGTCTTGACCAGCTCATGTTATAAGGAAGCCACAGAGAGGCCAAAGACAGCACTGAAGAGAGACAGTGGGGTGAGGAGATGGGAGATAGATTTTTGAGTCCTTGAGTTGAAACCACATCACAAAGAAAAAAGGTGGTATTATAGAAAAGAATCATGTTGGATAATAGCTGAAAAAGAAGGAAAAGAGAAAAATTATTAATATGGTTCAGACTGTGAACTATCAGGGAGAAGTGAGCACCAACTGACGTCTCTCTATCTTTTCTGCTGGCATGACCTAAGCATTCAGTCCTTCCCTTTCTTCAGCATGGCAATTAGCATGAGAGAACAAAAAGAAAAATAGCTAAAAATATACAGTGAATCATGGAAAATTATATCTACTAAATTTCACAGTGTACTGCTATTGCCATAGTAACCCTGGTTGCTAGATTGCCGCAAGCTGTTTCTTCGCTAAATTTTCCTGGAAGCTTTGCCAATTTTCAGTTTGGTTTCAACATGAAGTTTAATAAAGTGTAACTCTGAGAAATCTCATTGCTGTCTTCTATTTCCTTTTTTGCCACCTCCCCCTTTTATTCCCCTTTCTATATGATAAGCCCTTTAGGGAAGAGTTTTTAGAGGCATCTTTTGCCAAAGGTGCAAATGGACTTAGAGTGGGATTTGCACAATCTGTCAGGTTTCTGGCTCTCCATTTCCAATTCAATGAAATGTAATCCTCTGTTGGAAACCAAAGTATTACTGAAGGCTGCTTTCTTTGCTTGTTTTTCTCATTCCATCTAACAGAAAAATCCAGCTCATCATTGGTACAGCACCATGTATCAACAAGCAAGAAAGTAAAAAATAGCACGAGAGGCAAAGCATGAGGAGAGACTTTACCTCTTTGGCCTTCACTGTTTTCCAAACTGAACAGCTTCCAACTGTGGTAACAATCCCCAACCTGAGAAGGGTATGATCTATGAAGAGAGGAGACTCAACCAATGGACTTATTTGGTGGCAGTTTCTTTCTCAGACATTGCAGAGCTGCATTTCATGTGTGCTTTGAGGTTCAGAGCTTTGTATTCTGCCTCCAGGCATGTCTAACTAGTCCTCATTTTTGGGGTTTTTTTTCCTTCCCCTGTGGAAATTTCAGAAAACTAGCATAGGTTATGTACAGTGCCACTACAGAAGAGGATCTGACTAAAGAAGTTGGAAAATTTTGAGAGTTATGTTTCCCATTGCTGTTGACGCCTGCACAATGAAGCAGATGCAGCGTCACTCATGCAGAGCAATGCTGTTGGCCTTTTCCATCCAGAAGAGGAAACATGCCCAAAAGAATGGTATCCTTCTGGCAGGTGTACAGGCCCATGAGATACATGGCATCCTCTAAATGTCATCCTTTAGCCAATGAGTCATGAAACTGTGATGGACAGAACCAGAGCCCATTTTAAATTTTGGAAATGGATGATCACTGTATCTGTCTGGCATAGCTCATTAGAATGCAAAACCTTAATGTGTCTCAATTTTCTTTTAAGAGGAGAAATAGGATGATTGTGGACACTTAGAAGGACCACTAATATACTCATGTGGAAGATCAAAATTGTTTAGGGGTGAACTCTTGTGACATCCAAAACACCAACTTGTTAGAGACAAGGGAAAAAAACTGGGTGTAAAACCATGAAGTCACTGTTTGGCTTGATTCTTGAGCATCTCAAGCATCTCAAGCCACTAATATACTCATGTGGAAGATCAAAACTGTTTAGGGGTGAACTCTTGTGGCATTCAAAGTACCAGCTTGTTAGAGACAAGGGAAAAAAAACCTGGGTGTAAAACCATGAAGTCAATGTTTGGCTTGATTCTTGAGCATCTCAAGCCAAAGGCTGACCAGTCAAAGAAACAACTTTATGAGTCATCAGATGTGGAGAGAAACTTTCATGCTTGCCATCAGCACACAAAGAAATACAAAAAACATGTACAATGGATATGCAATCTCTTTTGCTTTGAGAGAAAAAAAGTGCCAAGTAAAATATAGAGCTGAAGGCTGTGCTCCTAGTACAAAGAGCTTCTGGAGTCACAGCTCTTAACCTCGTAAAATATGACTCAGTCATATATATATTAAATTATCTTGTGTAATACAAATTTAATTCTTGCTGCTACATCATACTTTCGAAGAGCCTGTGGTTAAACCATAAACTGCTGTGTTTCATCTACAAAACAGGTCAGTAATTTCCTTTTGTCACTGATCCCTCCTTCTGGGTGGTAAAGAGGAACTCTGTAAGTTCTCTGAAAGTGCAGAAGTATTTTCTCCTAAACAAACAAACACACCAATATATATCAGAAAAGAGTATCAGGGAAGACCTGGTAGGAATTAAACAGCATGCAATCAGGAAGAGCAGGCAGCTATACAGAATACATGTATAGTGTCCCTTGGAAGATTCTCTGTGCAAGTGAGATCAATTTGGTATCACCAGACAGCTGTACAGCTGTAGACTGAGAGAAACTGTGGAGGGTAGGAGTGTGATTGCAGATGGACTGAGCTCTGGGATAGGTTACAAAAATTAATAAAATAGTGGAAATGTTTATAAAAGAAATATATCAAAAGTTGTAAGCAAGAAGCATATTCAAATGTGAGCTCTTTCAAAGGTCAGTTATGGTATACACCCACAAGTAGGTCAGCTCTGAATCACTAAACTAATTTTCAGTATTGGGTTAGGAAAAAATATTACATATATTTTAAATTTAGAAATCTCTCTTTAAACATATTTACACAAGTCTAGTTTGGGATAAGGTATTTCTCAAATTTCCTCACATCTAGTGTCAGAGAAAGTTCAGTTACCCTTGAGCAGCTGATGTACAACAGCTTATTGTTCCAGTGCCTACACAGATGCTGTTTCCTAGAATAAAGTCTAAGGAACATCTCCTCAACACAGCATTCTAAACTGAGCATTGGATTCAGGTTCCTAAAAGGTGAGGGAGAGGTCACCTTGCATCTAAATTCATCTTTCCTACTCCCCTGCACAGTAAGTGTCCATTAATGCTGCAGGATGATGAGCTGTCAGGCAAAATTAAAAATCCCCCAGTCCCTCAAGAGTTTACAGTACATGATGCAAGACCTCTCCAGGACTACCAGGAAGAGATACTGGGGTTAAACTTCCAGTTGTGGCCACTTTTTATAATGAAACACATAAGAAAATTGGAGAAACATGTCAGATGCTAATATTTCAGTGTCTTAGAAGTGAAAGGCTAAGATTCTTGCAAGCTCTGATAATCTGTGTCTTCTTCCTACCCTGTGCAGCCACATACAATTGTTGCAATCCCTTCTGCATATTGTCTCCTTGAATTAATATTTCTTGTCGAGCTATGTTTCCAGATAACACACAGTGTGTTGTGAAAGAAAAAGGTTTCCAAGAGAATTATCGAGCTGACAGATCGTTGGTCCTCCTTTGTCTTTTAGAACTGTGGTGACTTTGAGGGAGCAATCCTATTAATGCAGATGTTAGTCAGTGTCATGGCATTTCCCAAGTCACACATTGTGAGTGTAACAAAAGACAGAAACGAGGGTTTGCCTTACTGGAATTCTCCCCAGCACACCAAAGCTAAAACCATGTGTCATCTTTCATAGAATCATAGAATTGTCATCGTTGGAAGCGACCTTAAAGATCATCTAGTTCCAACCCCCCTGCCATGGGCAGGGACACCTCCCACTAGAGCAGGTTGCTCAGAGCCCCATCCAGCCTGGGCTTAAAAACTTCCAAGGATGGGGCTTCCACCACCTCTCTGGGCAGCCTGTCCCAGTGTCTCACCACCCTCATGGGGAAGAAATTCTTCCTAATGTCTAACCTGAACTGACCTACCTCTAGTTTTAATCCATTCTCTCTAGTCCTGTCACTGCCTGACAGCCTAAAAAGTCCCTCCCCAGCTTTCTTGTAGCCTCCTTCAGGTACTGGAAGCCACAATAAGGTCTCCCCGGAGCCTTCTCTTTTCCATACTGAACAATCCCAACTCTCTCAGTCTGTCTTTCACTGTAAGTTACTGGAAAGGGAGGAACTAGAGAACCAGTAAGGTTTCTCCATTTGACCCAACAGGGCCAAATTCCAGAGTGGAGTAGTTCATGGGCCTCCAAAATAGTGAGTGTTCTTGGTTTTTTAATCTGGTTTTCTTATGCAACAAAGATCATGTGGTCACAAGGAGAAAGACATCCCCTTACCCATTTAAGAGGTATTAGCTGACCAGGGAGTCAGCCTGGTGGTCACGAGCAGAGAGAGATGGCTCAAATGTAATTGCAAACTCCTAACCCAGTGGACCATGGTGCCCCTTGTTCAGCCAAGCAAGTAGAAACTGGAGAGCGATCTATCTGGTGGTACTGGGGCAGTGCAAGAAAGGAGGAATAGCTGGGGACACAGTTCTGTGAGTCACTAGGCCCCATTACTTCTGCTACTGTTAAAAGATCTTCTTTGCTAAGAAGACAGCAAGCCAAGGGCCTTTCTTGGCACTTCTCTCGCATTTTAGAGTTCTTTGTTGCAGAGGAGTGAGTAGAAAGGCAGAGCATGTTCTGTGCTTAATGGATGGCCCTTGCTGATACCCAAACCATACAGAAATTCCAAAGCAACCAGGACTACCTCTGGAACTGCAGGAGAATTACTGTGAACTCCCTCTGATGCTGAAACTGGTGGTTTGTTCCTTTCATTCCTCCAGTTTCTTGGGTAAATACGTTGCAAGTACATGACACTTGACCTGATCCAGAATGCTGGCATTATAGGGGACAGCAATACATTCAGGCAGGCAGATCTGCAGACTCACATGCTCTCTTGCAGCACTAACTCGTATGTACTGGTTGTGAATTATCTTGTATAAATTTCATACACTGAATCAAAGCAGTAGCTAACTTCTGAATTATATGACTTTTCTTTTTTTTATCATGATGCTGGGTTTTAAATTGATTTTTCCAGTAGTGACCGGTTCACAATTACATAAAGTTAGTCTTAAGACAAGCTCCAACAATGCTGCTTGAATTGCTATTAATTTGAAGCCATTACAGAATTTACAGGGGTGGTAGTAACTAAATACTTGAAATGCTGATATTTTAAGAACAGTATTCAAAAGGGAGCTTATAATAACTATACTTTCATATAATACATTTTAACCTGGAGAGGACCTTGCAAGTTTGGATGTTAGAAAGTGGATTTCTCATTTAGAAACTCACTTAACTAGCAAAAGTGTTCTATTAATCAACTACTTAAAATTTAGTCTGAATGCCATTTCATGGCAAAGAGAGTCCAAAATACAGAGGAAATTGGGACGTAAGAAATTATAATGTTTCCCTCTTCATTAGTCTTGAGAGAACTGTAGTTTATTCACAGGGTTCTCTGGCAAGGCTACATCCAATAGCAAAGACTTGATTAG
The DNA here is from genome assembly GCA_025345505.1 of Todiramphus chloris collaris. Lineage (NCBI taxonomy): Eukaryota > Metazoa > Chordata > Aves > Coraciiformes > Alcedinidae > Todiramphus > Todiramphus chloris. The sequence goes on along the minus strand of JANVCC010000076.1, from coordinate 9,696,005 downwards.
GTCCTTTGTCACCCTGTGCTCATAGGGGTTTAATTTTGCCAAAGCCAGGGGACAACATGGAGCCTTAAACAAAGTCTGATCTCTGCCCAAGGACAACCACATATGTAGTTGTTTCCAGACTGGAGCCCTTTCTAACAAAATCTGTTGTCTAGGGGATGCGGTTAATCAAAATACTTCAAAACTTAACCAAATGAAAGTGAGTGTTTAAAGGAAGCACCTATGGCAGAACAGTTAATGCTAGTAAGTGGTAGTGTCCCCTAATAGGTGACATCATCCCTGAGTATTTAATGTGTAATACAATTTAACAAAGGCTTCAGTGAGAATTTTCTGAGCCCCAAGTTGAAGAAATGGAGCTCCAAGGTCGTCGAGCACCCCATCCAAGCAAGCAGGGCAGAGCCAGGGGAAAACAGCCAAGGTCAGAGCTGGATTCTCACTGATGGCTGAGAGCCCAGAGCAGCGGGCAAACCCACAGTGACAGGACAGGCCAAAGCTGAGCTTTCCAGCTTTCCAGTCTGCCAAGGCAGGGCTGGGAACAGTGCCCATGGGCATAGCTATGGCAAAATGGGGAAGGGATGCACCAACAACAGAGCCCAGGCCTAGACTGAAAGCCCAGGGCTGTGATTAAATGCAGACCCTGGCACATGGCAGGGCTGTGGCTAGAGGCCCTGGGGGGAGCCTGTCAGAGCCACGTAAGGACAGTGATGGAAAGGCTGCTCACAAGAACAGGAAAATCTGTTGAGGGGTAGGGTATCAGGCTGGATCACTACTAACTATATCACCAAACTTTGTAAAAATGACTCCTGAATGCCTAAGGCAAACACCATTTGTTTTGATAGTGTGGATCTGAACAGCACACTGATGTTGCCTTCTTTCCTAAAAACAGAATTCACCAGGGCAATGGTTTCCTGAATAAAAAAAATGTTAACTGATCTTACAGTTCCTTAACACTTGGCACATTTCTGGGACAGATAACATGAATCATGAGAGCTTCCTTAGATCACGGTCTCTGGAATTAAACTTCATCAGCTTTCTGAACAAAAGCAGCGGACTCCCTCTGCACTGGAGTGCTCTGTCTCCAGTGACAAAAAGAAGACACGTGCCCCACTGCACCAAAGTCTCTCTACCTTCTGCCTTCAAGACAGCTTTGTCAGTCTGAAAAGCTTCAAGCTATGAGCACAATCTGAGACTGTTGCTGTCTGAGCCACGAGCACAATCAGGCTGCTGCTGATCTCCCCAGGATTTGTGCAACCTTAAGAACTGCAGGCAGTGTCTAACCCTTCCTCAGTCTCGATGTGGTTTTGCTGAGCTGCACCTCACATCAGGGCACCAGAGTGACTCTGATGTGCTGAATGGATGAGACGCTGGAAAGCTGTTTGTCTGACTCCACAGAAAAGGGGGAAGCGTGTAATGAAGGGCATTTAATCTCTGTGGTGTTGGGAAGTGGGGACTCTTTCTATTAGGCTGAACTGTCAGCAAATACGCTTTGCATGGTTTTCACATTTCCATCCTGCATTTCTTACACCAGGCAGTAGATGGCAGGAGCCAATCAAATAATTTCACTGCAGTTTTCATAAAAAGAAATAAGTTGCTCAGAGTTAGATTCTCATGTTTAATTTAAAATACTTTTGCAGCAGCCTTTTTACGTTTTTGGGCATTCTTAATGCACATAATATTTCTTCTGTTGTAAGGTTTATTTCTTTTTAATGTAACTTGTATTATTAAAAAATTTGTCTTTCAAAATTGTGTTGATATTTCAGATTTTTTTGACAAGCTCTGAGATTTACTAGACAAGTTTCATAAATTTCTTAACTTAAACTACACTTAAGGTTCTGGTTCTATGACCTGTGAAATATTTACTTCCATGTTATTTGCATTTGATTCCATCAGTCATACTACAAGCAACAGAAGAGAAACATGCCTCAGGGCCTAAAAAAAAGACAAATAAAAAACATATCAGAACTAGTCTTAGTGAGCATAAGTCCAAATATTCAGTTGCAAAGTATGAACTGCCTCCTAAACTAACCTTCTCAAGTTCAATAAAAAAGAGAACATTTTACTTTCCGAGTATCAATCCAGGTTCCTAATGAAATATTTAGGTGGTTTTTTTTTAAGAAGTGAGTAGCAAACTTGTAACTATGAGACTTTTCTCAGAACTGGTTGCTCATGATGTCTTGCAGTCCAAAGGGATGTAGCAGAGAAACATAAACAAGGGTTATGAGAGATGCTTCTTTGAATCCAGCATGGTCCAGCTGGCAGCCCAATGGAGTATGGAATACACCCAGCCCATCTCTGCTTCCCAAGAGGAGACCAGTATGTGTCTGACAGTGTGCGTGCTGTTTGCCCCCCACAGCTGAAGATCGCAGCTTTGCTTGCAGAAGTCGGGGGTTTTAAGGCTGAATTTCCACGGGAGAAGAGAGTGAGGCTGCAGCCCTTGGCCCAGCACTTCCAGCCCCCGTGTGACCTGTGGAACTGCTGCCTGTCCTGCGTTGCTAGAGAAACTGAACCATGTTGCTTTAGGACATGAGGTAACAGGCAGTTAATAGTGCAAATGTGGAACTAGGCAAGGATTAAAATTAGTCTTACTGAATCTGGAAGCCCTGCAACGCCATTATTTTCAGCTATCACTATTATCAATTGTTTCAGATCTGACTCACATAAACATCGGGCTAAAAGGAAGAGCTCCCACCACCCCTTCTTTCTGTGAATAAACAAAAGTTCCTGTCAAAGTGGATTACCTGGGGATTGACTGTTACTGCAAACTGGCCAATGCAAGCTAAACTGATAAATCTGGTTTAACGTGAACGCGGAGTTCGAAAGAAGCAATTTCCCCCTTTAAGTAGAAAATTTTAAAACATGCTTTCTGTAAACATACTTGTAACCTTGTAGATTGGCAAGCTCACTCTGTCAGCCTTCCTGGGCTTCTTTTGGTAGGGCCTTTGCGCTCTCAAGAGCTTTGTCTGCCTGTGCCCAAGGCCAGAGCCGGTGCATGAGGCTGTGACCTGGGGTGAGGCTGCTGTGCAGCAAGCTGCTCTGCGAGACTGAGCTGGGGGCATCCTCTTTGGCTTCCTTGGTCCTCACCTGAGCTATGCTGCAGCTGTGCAGCCTGGCCATGTATCTTCCTGAGCCTGATCCACAGTGATCTGAACCCCAGCGTTACCTTTGATCTGCTGCATCCCTAAAGTTTTGTCTGGCAACTACCAGATTGTCAGCTGAGCCTGCACAGTGTCACTGGCCCTTCACCCTTGCGGGTGAGGGCAGTCCCCTGGCTGCCCTGCTGTCACCATCGACTCCCAGCTTGCCTGCCCTCGTGGAGCAGCTCGCTTCTGCTGCTCCCTCACACCAGGTCATGGCAGGCAATTCTCAGGGGTCTTTTCTAGCTGGACAGTGAAATGCAAATGTAATCCCAGTTACAGGAAGTGTGGTTAGTTTTATCTAACAACTGACATGGTTTCAACAGAGCAAAACGGGATTAATAAAATGCTTGAGAAGCTGCCAGAAGTGCTCGTCTTAGACCAAGTGCTAAATCTCCATGATAAACTACATGATGCTGGACCGCATTGTTTTCCAGTCAGGATCCCAGTAGTGTTTTGGTTATTGTGCTGCCCAGCTGCTGGAGGCAGAGATGTATTTCGTTACATTCTCTCTGGCATAGGAAGTTACCCATTCTCATCCATATATGTAACATATTTCATCTAGGCAAAGAGGAACAAAAGATGAATGTTGAAAGCCATGATTACTCTTCCTCTAACCTTTTAGGGTGAGGGAAAGAAGCATTTTGTTTAAATCCCATATGATAAATTTATTAGAACTTCATGGTGTTATTAGCTTTAGCAAGAGAATGTAGGAGCTTTTGAAAGAGGACAGAATGATTTGAGGAACAGTTGATAACAACAAGATGCAGTGGAGCAGTACTGAAGGCAAACCTCAAAAGCCCCTGATACATAGCTATGGTGTTTCCCCTGGGATATGTAATCAGTGGCAGTCATGTTTATTATACTATCAAATTTCTATTCATTTTTTAATGCCTTGTAAGCTCAGGAAGCTGCTGGCCCCTGCCTGGTACACTGTTGTACAGGCAGGCACTGGTTAAAATTTACTTCTGGCAGCTCTGCAGGTCCTCGGTTCCAATGAATCCCTACAGGTGTCTGGCCAGAATACTCTGGATCTCTAAATCTTGTCCCTCAAAATTCAGCAAATGTATGCAGATTCCCTCACAGTCTGTTCAAACATGGGAACTGTCTCCCCAAAACTCTCACGATTCCTCGCACTGGGCCTCTTGCAACAGTAAATGTTCAATTGGGGCCACCATGATAGGAGCACCTGCAAGACTGGGACACCAAGAAGTCACAGAACTCCAACTAGGGAGTTCATTTTGGCCTGACCATATGGATGTTACCTATTTTCAGACTGGGTGGCAATCATCTGATTCCTCGTGAGAACTACAGGCTAGAAACCATTATCTCAGTTTTATTCTTTTGATGCATCTATATCAAACAAATAGATATTACATCTCCTGAGCTAAATGAAGAGGTCTTGTGGTATGACTTTGTGTAAGTCAAGGAAGATGTTCCACAGATAGGCTTTCGTGCCACAGATCCTCCCCAGAACCCTTACATACATATTTAATTTCCTTCCTTTGGCACTCTGTGAAATACCATCTACTCCACCAATTCTTCTTCCACTACTTTCTCAAAACGACAGTTTGCCTAGACACAGGATGTATGTTTAAAAACCTTCTTCAAAACACTCAGCTTTCTGAAGCCTGAGTGAAACTGGGGAAAACTGTTTTGTAATGAGTCCTGAAGGCAGCCTTGAGGCTGCACTGACCAAACCATCCTGTTTTTAACAGAACTTACTTCCTCAGTCTGTCTGTGACCTCTCTTTCCACCCTCAGTCTTCCTCACCTCTACTCAAGCTCTCTCCCCATATTTCCACCTCGATCTACCTGCATTGTTTCATCGGTTTCACTTGCAAACCAACCGTTACTTCTTTGGCCAGATAGCTACAATTTTGTGTTGAACAGCCTAGTGGAACAGCTTTATGTCAGACTGGCAGCATTTCTAACCTTACATCAGGGAATCCTGTAAAATTCAGGAAGACATTATTTCGGAGGTGAGTGAGTCATTAGGTACAGCTCAGACAGTGTGGACTTAGGGGAAAATACCAGAAGCAATCTGGGCTATGTGCAGTGTGTTTGTATCACTGGTTATAGATGCATCATTGCAGAGACAAAGATAAAACTCACTATGTTATTTTCAGATAAAAATTATTTCTGATTTAAAATAGTTTCTTAAATCTATGCCTATGAAACTGGAAGGCTAGTGGATAAATTTTGCCTCATGCTTCCATCAGGAGTGGTATTCACGGAGGAAGAGAATGAATAGAAGACTCACTATCTCCACTTCAGAGATTTTGGTATTTCTAAACTATCATTAAAATGTCACAATCCCACTGCAGTCCTGTTCACTTCAGGATTTTCTCTCTTATCACAGCAGTTGGTAGGTTTGGAATATTTGCTTTTCTTGCCATTGTGCACAATTGAACACCACCATCAGAGGAGGATAATGATTGCACATTACAGAGAGTTTTTGTGTTTTCAGCTTCACATGCCAGAGTGTAACTGAATCTGTTGGTGATTTAAATTATTCCCTTAACTTTTTGAGGTTTCAAAAAGCTTCCTGTTCTTCCTCCAGTAGTAATTACAGACCATGGCAAACCATCTTGCTTTCTTGGTGCGGGGGGGACGGGAGAGGCCATATTTACTGACAAATGCAAGAGAGAAAGGACTGATAAATTTCCATTAAATTTTCACACCTTAGTGTGAAAAATGTGACCTCTGACAGGTCACTGGCCAATTTCTAAATTGAAACCTATCATCAAAGTTGGTATTAATTATTCCTGGCAGAGGGCAGAAGATTAACAGATCTTGGAGAACAAATTTCTTTCATGCTCTTACAGGTGACTTTTCCAGATCTGTGCAAAGGCTGAAGAAGACTGGAAGTTGGGCCCTGCCATCGCAAGGGACCTGCCAACCTGGAGGGATCTGGGCAGGCACATTCCATGAAATGACAACCATCACCAAGCTGCAATCCAAGTGAGCTTTCTTGGGAGCAACTGGAAGGGAGCCAGAATAATGGAACTGGAGGTATTTGATTAAATGTTCCCTGTGCCACTATCTCGCTTTGGAACTCAGAAGACATTAGCCACCCTTCCCAACCCCAAGGTGGCAAGGAGGATGCAAAAGACATCAGCATTCCTTCTTAGAAGAGTTGTAGGTGCTGTCTTTACATTGTGGGACAGGAACGTCCCAAATGCTTCTCTGCCCTTTGGGGGAAATGGGAAGTCCTCCTTACATCACAGAAGTATAGCAGGGAAGCAGCAGCTCAAAAAATCCTATTCTCTATTTCAGTGCCACGGAAAGCCTGGGGCTTTCCTGGTGTGGCATCCTGGAGATGCTGTTCCCTCTTCTGTCCTCTTCAAAGCCTTGAAACACTTCTGTCTTGGTCTGTGGTGGACAAACACAGGAGAGTAGCAGTGTGTGAACACTTTGAAGAAGGGTGCTGTTCTGCAACTTGCTGCTGTATCTGTACAAAGGCAGCAAAGTGCACCATAGAGCAGAGAATTTTGTGTATTGGGGCAAAAGACCATGGTGCATCTGAGAGCTTCCGGATCTGTACGGGGACTTTTTGTGTCTGTGCACTCAGTATATCTGAGTCCCAGACGAAGCATGGCTCATAAGCCATTTACTGTTTCTGAGAGAAGGAAGTATGCTGTGACATTTCTACTCTGGCATCTATACTTAGATACCTGAAAAACAAAGAACTCCAAGGTTTCTAGCTGCAGCCTTTTTTGGCACCAACTCGATTCTAAATTGCATAGTCTTGAAATCCCTGGGAATTATTTTTAGAAGTTTAGAAGTTACCTGGTGCTTGAAAGCTTTGTTTCCTGTGTTGTCAGGCTATCCACCTCTGAAACTGCCCCATCTATTTGCTTCCCAGGATTTCTTCTGCTGTGAGCCTCTCTCTCTATTCTCCCCATCAGGTCATTCCTGCAACCAAACTCACTGTTGTCAGAAGACCTTTTCAGAGCTCATCTCCAGGTCTGTTACGATGAATCTGTGGTGCAGGCTTACTTCCATTTATGTTTCAGTTCCAATTCCAAGCCATAACTGACCACACACAAACCCTTTAGATGCCAAGTTATACACAACCCCGCTCTGTTTGCTTGCTGACATAAGGCTATGTATTATCACTTAGATTACTCTTGGGATCTTGGTTAATGGAAGGACCCCTCCATACCTTTACAGCATTCACAGATCACATCTCAGATGGTGACTCCTCCACAATGAACACCTGTCATATGGAGATGAAGTGACCTCTAGCAAGTTGACATTTGTTTCCTGTAAGCTTACACCCTGGTTTACTCAAAAAGTCCTTGCATTCTTTCCACCCTCATCAAACATTCCTCTCACAGCAGATGAGTTCATTTATTTCCATTAAAGGTGAAAGCCTTTATGAGGCTATATGAGTCTATATGAGGATCTTGTTCAACATATTCTCTTATTACCATTTTTTAATCCAATAGGTTTGATATAAATGCATGCACTATGGTACATGCTGTCCCCTTTCCTCTCCCTCAACCTTGCAGCAACTCACCAAAGTGGTACAGCTCAAGCTATTGTCCTACATTGTTTTTTCTCCTTACTTACTATTAACACAGAAATATGGGGCCATATGCACTTATTTATGGTCACATTTACTTTTTAAAATGATCTGTTCTTTTATTTTAAGAGGATGCCATCACTATAAAAATCATACTAAAATGTTGAAGTTACCAGCTAGTACTGAAAGAATGAAAATTATTTTCTTCTCGTCATTAGCAGTGTTTGCTTTTCCACTCATCTTGGTGTGCATTTTGAAAATAGACCAGCAAGTTTCAAATCTGCTTAAGACTTGACTTTTCTATTCTTTTGCATTAGAACAGGCCACTCTGAATAGGCTGCAAACACAGCATAAAATTATATTTGCATCAGATTCTCCACGGAATTCAGAGTAAGAGCTAGTTCCCAAAGACTGTTTGGTATATTTGGGGTTTTACAGAGACAAAGATTTGGCATTCTACCAGAACATTGCATTTTAAATTATCATCCAAAAGGTGCAGCCAGCTGCCTGTAGCTATTTTATTTCACTGTACCAGAGGAAAGAAAACAAAGGTAAAGTGAAATATATTTTAAAATTCTCCCTGACTTCTTGTATGTGTCTGAGTTATGAGACTGAGTGTCTGGATGAGAAGTTCCACTTCCTTTGGATGCTACTGAGTACAAGCTCGTACCTCACTCAGAACAAGCTGAGCTTCAAACCAGGTTGGTATTAATTGGCTTGCAAATACTAAACCCTGGGTAGCACCTACCAAGCCAGCAAGAATTCCAGATTTGCTCACATTGAAGAAACTTTTCCCTTTACTACCAGCTAAAGTTGTACATATGATGCTGAAGCTACGGGGACATGATTTTTCTGTAGAATATAAATAAGGGAGGAAATATGGATTTCTTGAGTAGCATAATAAACAGATCAATACTACATGAAAGCGATATTGATGGGTATGAAAATTATGTAGTGAAGCATGTTCCTTTTATAATTTCAAAATTAGGAAGGATTTCACACTGGAACTCACACAGAGATATTTTATTTATCATAAATTGGAATTTTACAAGGATGGTCAGAAGAAAGCAGAGTTTTAGAGCACACTCTGGTACAATGTCAGCACTTTGGGGAAGAAATGATTAAGGTAGTTATTTTACTAAAAGAAGAGTGAGTGATTATCCTAGTAGAGGAAAGAAGTAATTGCTGACATATAAACTAGCCATCTAGGAAAAGAAAAACGTAATTAAATGAGAAATCGTATTTCATTACACTTGGAAGGAGGATTCAGATAAGATAGAGGGCAATTCAATATGATACACGTAATTGCTTCTGAAGAGAATAAACAATTTATAGTAATGAATATCTACACAAATCATAGCAAAATCTGGAGAGGGGGGCTTATCTTGAGTAGGACAGAGAAATGTATTTATGGTTAATTGAATTATTTTCTGAAGTCATGAAGCTGACAGAACTATTGAATGCTGATTTCTGAGATAAAATCAGAATTTGCAAGGCAGGCAGGAAAACCAGGAGGTTTGAGGACTGACTGGGAGCACCAACTCTCTGGCAGAGTTTCAAGCATCCAGTAAGATCTGCTGGTTCCAGCACAGACTTTCCTTGTCAAGGTATCCTCAGAAAAATGAGAAATTTGAGAGAAACATTACTGGAAGAAAACTAAGCATGACAAGACAAAATTCAGATTTACTGGTGTGTAGATCTTCAAGATGAGTATGGGTTTTACTTTGCAAGAGACCTCCAAATACTAGATGTACACAAATGGAGGGAAAAGAGGACACAAAAAATCTCACCTGGCAGATACACTGAACCTTTTAGTAAACCATGTAATTAAACAAGTTTTTTTTTCCCCAAGAGCTACAGAATAAGTAGAATAAGTCTGGTTTCTCATGGATCTATGTATTTTGTATCCCTAAGTACTACCTCTTCCCCTCAGCAATAACCTGAGTTGTTCCCAAGCTCTGTGTCTGGTCCAGAGGGTTGTTGGCTTTGAGCCATTTGCTGACAAACAGAATGTGTAACCATTCAGCTCTTCCTTCCTGCCCCTTGGGTTTCTCCTGCCTAGCACATGTAGAAACACAATTATCCTTGATACTTCCACCATTCTTTTAAATTTAGATGATACCAAGCATGATAATTGGCAGGAGGTGTGTTAAAAGGCAAACAAACAAATTAGGGAGGGAGTTGAAAAAAATGCTGGGTGATCATAAATATTGTACCATCAGCTATTTATTGTTCCTGTTGTTAGTCAAGAACCTCAAGGATTATTTGGTATATGGGCAATAAGAATTGATTCCTCAGATTTCTGACTATAGGAAAAAAACCCAACAGCCTACTTTTCAGATTCCTGAGATTCTTGGAACAGACTGTAGGAACAGCAGTGAAAATGCTTACTATATAACTGCATAACTATATGAAAAGCTATAATAAGGGCCAATGGTTTGTGTTTGTCTTTTTCACATTCCTGCCAAAGATCATTTTTCACTCCAAGGACGTTACTGAAAAAAGCTGACTGTGAATGTTAAGTCCCTACAGCTACTGCTGGGAGGAACAGGCAGAGTAGGAAAGACAGAGTTTAACATCATCAGTTGATGCCTTGGCTGTTACTCCTACAGAAATTTAAGGAATTTTGTAGTGGGATGCATGCATCATCCTATCACCCTTTCATAACATTGCGTGACTGACCAAGAACTTGTTCCAAGTAGATTTTATGTTGCTTAACTTCCAGTTATACTGAGCACTGTTACGACTTACATGATTTTTCCAGGTGTCAAATACCATGTTAATAAATTACTATTCTACTGCCCACAGGTCGGTACTTGTGATTTTTTTACAGCTGATTCAGTTTCTTACTTACTTTAAAGAATATTTAACTGAAGAATTATTTTCTGTTACTCCTTAATTCCTCCAAAAGAAAAAGGATCAGGAATTACCAGATGAGTCACCAGTGAAAATAAAGGAAGCTCCTGACTGGTTAACATGATACAGTTGGAGAGTGATGCGTATTTAAAACTACAGCCACTAGCAGTTTGTATTAATGAAGGACGCTGATACCTGAGTGTATAAAGGATTGGTCCCAGGCAGATTTTGTAGAGGTGATATATGTACTTTTAGATGACTTGCCATATATCACTGAGCTAAGCCTTGTACTTCAAGAGCTGGAATTTGACATTGCAATTGTACAGGTGTTAGTAAATCATTGCCTGTCATCTCCAGAGAGAAGTAAAGGTGACAGCCACCACAGGATGGGGCACAGCCTACCTTAACATTATATACAGTGAATGCAAACTGCATCAAAAAATGATTAAGTGGTTCAGGGGGTACTTTTCATTCCTCTCCTTTACAAAGAATGGTAAATCTATAGGAGAAATGTCATGAGATGTTCAAATCTATAATATCAGCAAATAGAGCAGGGTAGCCATGTATCCTGAATAACAAAGTATCACGGTTTAGGGTCAGGGTGGCCCCTTAGACCTCCAACAGACACTCTCTGTTAACCCCCCTCCCTCCCCAAAGCGGGAGAGAAAGGGAATAAGGGAGAGAGACTTAGTGATTAGAAAAGGAAACTAGAACAGCTTTAATGAAAATTAAAATAATAGTAATAAAAATGGAATATATACAAATATATGCAAACCCACTATCAAACCCAGCCCCCCTGATGGTAATTACATCACAGTAGTAGGCACGGTGAGAGTCCCCTGGGCCCTGCAGCAGATGGGAGATTTGTTTGGGAGATGGATTCTGGTACTGGATTCAGGACATATCGATCAGGATCGAAGGCAGAACAGAGTCCTCCTCAGATGCTTCTCTGAAGAAACCAAAAGAGGACCCAAGGCAAGCCAAGCAACGCTGGCAAAGTGGTCCAAGAGGGCAAAGAGAGGGAGAGAGACCCTCCTGATCCCTCAGCTTTATACTGAGTATGATATATATGGGATACAGTACCTTGTTGGTCAGTTTGGGGTCACCTGTCCTGTCCACTCCCCCCTGCAGGTGCAGCCTTTCACTTTCTGCACCCCCAGTGTGGTACACAAGACCCAGCAGTGGCCTTGGTCTGCACACCAGTCCTTGGCAGTAACTCTAACCATGGGGTGTTATCACTGCTAGAAGCAGACACTGCCTGGGAAAACAGGCTGCTGACTTCAGACAGTGCAGTTAGTTAGAAGAACTGAGCTGATAAGTAAAATCACTGAGCAGAATTAGTTCTGTTCTCACTCAGACCAGAACACAAAGCTACAAAGCTGTTTGGAGCATCCTGAGTCTGCGTAGAAGGATACCAGTGTGAGATGACACTGCTAGGGCTGTCTGGGGAAGACATTCCCCTTTGAAATGAAGGCCATTACTCAGAGCCTGAAAATGGGATTCCCCACTCATGGGAAATACCTACATAGTTAAAGCAACCCCTAACAATAAATCTCAAATAGTGATAAAGAGTTGCTATTGTGTGGGTTTTTTTGTGCAACACAAATGCTGAAGCATTTTGTTGTGGCTTGGCCTGCCAGTGAAATGCATTGTTCTGGAGTTTAACTCATACCTCCTTGGTGAAATACAGGACAGGGATCCTCTTCTGCAGGCATCACCTTCCTCCTCTCATGATCTGCTCAGCACAGGACCCTCAGGCAGCCAAACCAAGGAAGCTGTCCCGCAGGGGAACGTGAAGGTGCGGGACGTGCCGCAGGTGCCAGCTCAGGTAGACACAGAAGAGACCTGATGGAGAATGTTCTGTCTGGAGCAGTGCGATCCTGCACATGCTGGTGAGGGTAAAGCTGGCAGGCTGCTGTTCTCAGAGAGCATGGCAAGGTCAGGCCCTGACATGAGCCCATCCAAGACCAAGCCATCTTTATGGCACTGCCTTGCAGAGGACCCTTCATATCCCTCGCAGCTCTCCGAGTTCATGGAGCCCAAGCAGCGCTGTCCCCGTGTCTCGCTCGGCACAGCCACTCACAACGTGCTGCCAACCCGAGGTGTATTTTTGCCTCTCTCGTCCCCAGCAGCTGTGCCCGGTGTTCCGGCCTCGGCACTTGCCGCTGCTGCCAGGGCCCTGGTGTAGGCCTCGGCCGGGGACAGGGAGCCAGGGGCTCGGGGGCTCCCTCGTCTCTTGGTCAGTGTAAGGGAAGGAAGAGGCCAGAGTGATGAGGCACTGAGAGGGGGTGACACGCAGACCTCCTTTACCAGAGGGCAGGGAGGGACATGTTTCCTGACGGGGATGTTTGCTCCCAGACACCCCTTCCCGCCTGACTCTGCTGGAAATGCTCCTGCGGCCCAGGGCAAGGTCCAGCGAGCGGCATGGCGGGGCCTGGCTGGAGAGGGGCCAGATCCCTGCTGAAATGGGGAGGCCACGGTCTGATTTATAGGGAGGTCTGGCAAAGCGGTGGGTGCCCGGTGTGCCTCAGCGGGCAGGGGTGGTGGCACCTCCCAGGCCCACCCAGCACCCCCCCCGCCCCAGCCTCCCTGAGCCCCCCAAGCTGCCCCCTCCCGGCAGGGCTGAGATCTCCTTTCTCCTCGGCAAAACCCACAGAGGGACGGGTGCTACGAAAGCCACAGACAAGGTTTCGTCGCTGTCCCTGCTTGCTTTGTGATTCTCCTGGAGCAGGCGTCTCTGAGGCGATCCTGAAGCAAGGCATGCCTGCCCACCCTCCTGCCTTTCCGAGGGGCTTCCAGGTTTTACTTCTGGGCCTTAGGATTTTCAGTTCACAGACTCTGAGGATGTGTCTTTGTGTCACTCGCCCAGGAACACCATGCTTGAAGTAGCACTGCTGCTCCTGCTGCCCGGTGCCAGGCTGGTGACCTCCAGCTGCAGAGGAGCCGGCTGGGCCTTCATCAGTGACCTCTGTCTGCTTGGTGTGGCAGTCACCCTTCTCCTCTGCAAGGTAAACAAGTGTTATCTTGTGTGTTTCGAGGGGTGCTACCAAAGTGTGCTGTAATAATTTGTGCTAAGAAGGAAACACTTTGAATGGCCAAGAGCGTGTAGGTGTTTGGAAATGGACTTGGTCAGGCTATGGCAAATCTGTCGATAAAACCGGACCCAGCAAGAGAGTAGGTCCAGATAACGTGAGATTAGGAGAGGTAACTGCTTCTTACTAAACGAGTTTCTATAAAAAAGTAATTGTCATCTGTTTTCTGCTGCTTCCCTACAGGGAGAAAAGCATGGCAGTGTTATGGTACAAAAGAAAGAACCATTTCTAAACCAAGTCGAAGGTTTGATTGCAAGATTTGCGCAGCCGATTGGCACAGACAAGCAAAAATATGCTCGGTGCTGTGCTGGCAAAAAACATGCAATGATGATTTATAATCCAGATTCAGCTTCTCAGCACAATTTACTTGGCTTGCAACCTCAGCCTTAGCCTTTTCTTCCTGAGGACCCCTTGGATATGATCATGTGCCCACCTAATGATATGGAAAAGTGTACCCACTTGGAAAACCACCTAAGGACATGGACAAGAGTGTTGGTTATATGAATGGGGTATGTCTGGGCTGCATTCAGTGTGCTGGAGATGTCCATGCTGTGGGAAGAATGGCGTTCAGCCAACAGTGGAGAGCTTTATATTGTTTTCCATTGGTACAGCCTAGTAATCTCACTATCTCTTTTAGGAAAAAGATTGGTACAGTTAAGGCGTCTTGTGTCTTGTTGTAGTGTGAGTCTGCATTTGTCTTTGGGTTTCGGTTCTCCAGTTAGCCCAGCTGCAGACATGTATTTAGTTAGGGAAGATGTATTTAGTAGGCAAGATGGAGAAATCAAAGGTAACTGGGCAAGCTGGTAGCTAAAATGGTTCCTTCTGTGCTGCTGACTGTAAAATCTAGTCTGTCTCAACTACTGCACTGCTTGGGCACAAGACGTGCCTTCAAAGAATAACAACAAGTAGCTTAAGACATCATTTGAGCCTCAGCTGGTGGACATCCATGTCTTACACACATGACAATTTATTTCAGTTGTTAGAATTATCTCAAAAAATGGAAAGTCTTTGAAGACACTGTGAAGGGTGGTTTGCTTTCTTGCCTCTGAAGCCAGTTATGTCAAATGACAGGTGAGATTCTCTGTGGGGGGCAAACTGAGACTCCTGCAGTTCCTGCTGTGTCTAGAAGCCTGCAGTCCTAATTATTTTATTCCAGTGTTGTTGATGACGATGAGGGTGCTCTGTGTGGGTGCAGGAAGACTTTGGTTGCCTTTGACTCCATAGGTATAAATAAGCATTGCTTTGGGGCTCCTGTCACCCACACTAAACTTCCTGCAGGAACAGGGAATTACTGTGATGATGTTTTCTCTCACCTTGGCCACATTCTGCCTCCCAGCCCAGGTCAAGGGAGCAGGTCAGGGTTTATCAGGCCAGGCTTACACTGGTTGTGGAGACTTTTGATGCAGAAAGCATTTTTCCACCCATCATTATGGTCCCACCAAAGATAAGCTGCAGCTGTCAGCTCTTCCCAAAGCTGTGAGAGTAAGCATTTCCACCCATTCCAAATACCAGCATTGAAAAGTTTAGAGCAGCAGTGTTGTATCCTAGATTTACCATGATATCTGAGAGACATGGATTAATTTTCTGACTTTGTTTTTAATTAGGGCAAAATCTGCCTGTGAGATATTGATCCCATTCCATGTCAGAGACTTTTTAATAACACTTGAAGATCTGGCACCACCGTAATGGAATGTCCAACTGAAAAGGATCTGTGCTTCTGTTCTGGTTTTTGCATTTTTAGGCATATAAGATTGCTCACCCAATTTGTATGAAGAGACCACTCCACACTCAGCTGAAGCAAGAGACAAGCAAACAGTTACCTGGCACCAGGAGCTTCAGCTTCCATTTACTTCCCCTTAGGTGAGTGTGGCAACAGGAGTGTGATCGCTGTTCTTTGCCTGACTGATTCTCATCTCTGTGTGTCAGCAACCTGTCTTTTACTCATTCTGACAGAAAGCTCAATCACTATTTCCATAACTTTATCAAATGTGTTTCTCAAGGGTGAATGCTGTCATTCACCTTTCTGATTCTTGCCTGTTGCACTATTAAAGTATCCAAACATTTGTGCTAGAAAATAATACCTTAAGCAAGTCAGAGATCAGACGGACTGGCACATATTGCCTGGGAGGTCTCTGCTGATGGAGTTTTCCATGTGTGTATCTGTCATTTTGGCTTCCCATCAGAGTGCTTGTATCAGTATTTGTATTATATTCTTTCATATCAGCCCCTTGCCTGACTTTTTCAAGGTAAAGGGCTCAGAAGATGCTAAAGCTAACCAGTACAGAAGATATTAGAGGGTAGAACTGCTAGCCAAGTAGTTATAGAAAATCCACATCAAATTAGTATTCTTTGTCCTTGCCTTCAAGGCTGTAAACAACTCTGCCCACACATCTTTCTGCCTACAAGTCCACATGCTGTTTTTGCCAATCTTATCTTTCAACTGCTCCTTTTGTGTCTCACCCACACAGGACTTTGTGCTGGGATTCCTCCCCACCCTGGAGATTCCAACATCTGTGATAGATATGTATATATATATTACATATTGTTGTGTTTTATATATTTATGTATTGTCATATATATATATATGTGATCTGTCTTTCAATTTTTCCTTAAAACTGATGCCTTTGCCTCCCCTACTGCCTTCACTTCCTTTGTGATACAGGAATTTATCCCTGAATGAGAACTTTGCATGTGTGCATTGTACATCTGGAGAAAGGATTGCATTTATTTTTTCCTCAACCATCATGTATGCTTAAAGGAACATGTGTATGATAAGGCATAATAAAAGATGCAAGTGAGTTGCTCACAGTCCCTGAACTTGGAAAGACAACTAGCAGTAGCTTGAAGCTAAAAAACAAACTGGTTAGGCTACCTGTCATGGAAAGTCCTTAACAGATGTTTCAAAGCTGTGTGTAATATGCCAGTACTATAGAGAACATGCTAGCAAGTGCTCCAGCAGGAATTTGTAGAATAAGAAACTCGAGTGCAAGAAGCTGTGGAGTGCTTTGCCAGTGACTGGCTGATGATGCCAGTCTTGATGGGGCGTACTGGCAGGGAGACTGCCTGCTACTGAGAGGCTATCTATATGATACCAGCATTTCCCCATGTACACCTCTGGAATGAAACTGAAAGAACTGCTGCCTGCTCATTAAGGTCTTTCCTGTTGTGTGTAAGCAAAGTGATCTGGGGTTTCCACTGCAAGAACATTTGGTTATACAGTTGTACCTGGATGGTTTCACCTGATGCTAAAAGTAATACACAAACTAACTAAGGGATTACTACTAATAATACTTCCTGTCACTAATCTTTTTCTCTTCCAGTTTGGTAACACTTGGAATATAATCATCCTTACTATATAGTCATTTGTCATTGTGACTCAAAAAACCTATTGCTTTTTCATTTGTGTGAACCTCTTAAAGGTACTGAGAAAAACGACAGTGGAGCCAGAAGTTAGACAAGGAGCCTGAGGAACCAGTGAAATAGTTGAAGTGCATTTGATCTTGCAACACGATGTTCACTGGGAGTCAGGATGGCAGTTTCCCTTTAAGGGCATTGAGAAATAGCCCAAACATTTTACAATAGACAGCATATCGTGGTTTTGGCTTTTGCAGACCTGTAATCAGTTGTATTTTTTTGTGAAATGAAAATTGTGAAAATTTGGAGCTGAGCTCCTTTGCATCAGTGCCCTCAAAATTGTTGGTAGACTCTTAGAATTATGGCTTAGTTTTGATCCCTTTAATTTACATTTCTGCCCTGCCATCATGCTTTACTACAGTTTCACAAGGAGGTCCGTGCATATACAATTTTTGGTTTGCTATCATTTTTCCATGAAAAATAATTTTAGACTTGCAAAGCTGAGCATCTGGAATTAGAAAACATAGGAGTAAATCTACACATTCTTTTTCCAGAATATGTCTCCTTCGGCTGTCCCTATGTCCCTTATTCTCAAGATCTCTTGCTTTTAAATGATGTGTGAAATATGCTCTGACACAGTGGAGAAAGATGTGCATCCCTGTGGAGCTGCAGTGAGTGACTGTCAGGAAAATCTGTGTGCAGGTGTCCCCAAAACATCTATTTTTTTTTATAGGGTAGAGAAAGTAGAATGAATGGAAAATGTTAATGTGAGAAAGCACATCATGGAAGTTGTGTTCTTCTTTTGGGGAAGTTAGAGGAAGTTCTGGGCCAGGTGAAATGATCCTCTGCAGTGCTTGCAGAGAGCATTGCGCAGCAGCGTGTGTTTGCAGAGGACATTATGCAGCAGTGCACACTGTGTTTCTGGCATAGGGCAGTTTCTGCAGCCCATCCCAGTTCAGTCACAGCAGGGCACACTGTGGTAGCTGTGGCAAAGGTACAAATTTAGACCTGTTGATTCCCTTCCCCCTGCACTCAAGTGGGATGTTTCATGTTCCAATGTGGCTTAAGAATGGTTTCACTTAAAGAATCTGTCACATGTACCCAAAGGCAGTAAGGTAGGACATGTAAAGAATAGTTACCTAACAGTAGCCATGCTGCTGAACTTCATGTTGGGTTGGTTCCCTTGCATGTGTCAAAAAGGAGAATAGACAGTTCTTCAAAGTACTAAGCAGTATTATTTTATGATTTTTGAAAGGAGTTAAATTTTGTGCAGACCCAGACAATGGAAAGAAAGGAAACCCACAACCCACCTGATCAGAGCCACCAGGCGTATCAGTTTCTGCAAGGATAGTCAGAAGACATTGAATTTGGCTTCTTTGTGGAGGTTTCCACTGTCTCTTAATGCATAAATTTATCTCCAGCAAAGTAATGAAGCTGAGATTCAGTACTCTCACCAAGAAGTTTCCACAGTTTGGAAAGCTGATAGCTTAGGAGCAAATAGCAGTGTACATATTTCATCGTGGTGCAGAGCAGAAAGCACTCTGTCAAAGGATGTGTGGCTTGTGGTACTGTTCTGAAAGTAGTAAAGGAAAAAAATACAAGGTTCTTGAAAGAACATTTGTTTTCTTTTTGTCTTTTTCCTTGAGCTAATCAGCAGCTGCCTGGAAGGCTCCATATTTCAGTGACATTCCTGTAGCTAAACAAATATCTCTTGAGGGCCTGCCTTTGGGGAAAGCATAAACACCGGGTCATAAAATTACTTTGTGTACCTCATAGATAACGCTTTCTTGCCCTTATTTGAAATGTTGGACTGAGAGGTGACAGATGGAGCAAGACATTTCAGAGTGGCATGAAGTCTGTCCATCCAAAAGCTGCAACAGCCAGAGGTGGTCACTGCCACTATGACCACTGCTGAGCCTGACGTGAAAGAACTTCCATTTTGACACAGATGGATAGCCCATGTGATGCTGGTACTTCACTACGTGGTTACAGACAGTAATGCTCTGTGCCTCTGTTTTCCAACTGTGAAAAAGGGTCATTTTGTACTTGATCAGCTGGTTGTGAGCTGTAATTCATTCCTTGTGTGAAGAACTTTGAGAGACTCTTGGAATAAATGAAGAAATGCCAGGTATTAGAATTATTTATGTAAATTACTTTATCACACCATTGCACTGCCAATTTGGTCGTTAGCTGAGGTGTATGCCTAATGCTTTGGAGAGCAAAATAGAATGTCCCTGTTAATGGGAATAGAGAACAGTGTGAGGTCTGCATGCTTCTCTTGCTCAAAATATGTCTAGAAATTATTTAGTCAGTAGATGGACAGTATTTTGTCATCTTGCCTTTGTGATGATGTAACTTAAAGCATTCATTTTTGGTACTCCTTCCTCTCTTTCATCAGGTTTTTCTATAACCAACAGTATCTTAAATGCATTTCTTGCTTCTTACTTGAAAATTCAATCCATTTGCCTACTAATTTCTGACCCTGAGGCAAAGAGGAGGTGTTTCAGCTCTGGAGTGAGGATGCTCCTGTGTAGTGGGTTTGCTGATTTGGTGAAAAGCTTGGTGAAATCTCATGGGACAGGGTGCTACAGTGCAGAGGGGCCCATGATAGTTGGTTGACATTTAAGGACCTTTTCTTCCAAGCTCTAGATCAGTGCATCCCAGAAAGTGGGAAATTGAGAAAGGGAGCCAGGAGACCTGCATGGTTAAGCAAGGAACTGCTGAGCAAACTTCAGTGGAAGAAGAGAGTCTACAGATCATGGAAGGAGGAGCTGGCCACCTGGGAGGAGTATAGGACTGTTGTCAGAGGATGTAGGGCAGTAACTAGGAAGGCTAAGGCCTCATTGTAACTCAACCTAGAAAGCGAGGTCAAGGATAACAAAAAGGGCTTCTTCAAATATATTGCAGGAAAAGCTAAGCTTAGAGGCAGTGTAGGCCCTCTGCTGAATGTGAATGCCCTGGTGACAGAGGGCAAAAAGAAGGCAGAGTTACTAAATGCCTTCTTTGTCCCTGTCTATACTGCTGGAGACTGTCCTCAGGAGCCGCGGACACCTGAGGCACCAGAGGATAACATGATATCTTGGTTTGAAAGACAGGGTGTCTGCCAAGGAAGTCAGGAGTCCCCCTTGGAATGGAAAAATGCAACCCCCTCCCCTCCAAATGATTATAATTTTGAAATTAAGGGGCTTTCAGGCAAAGATGAGGAACAGGAATAACCGTTCTTTACTAAATATATATATATATATATAAAACAAGGCAAACAAACAACAATAACTATGGTAGTAACAACACACAGAGCCAGGAACCCAGTCCCAACCTCTCGGGGCTCCCGGGGAGCAGGGAGGGCGCGATGGTCTCCCCGCCGCTCCGGAGCCAGCTCAGTCCCCACGGGGCAATGGCCGACGGAAAGCCCGCGTCATGAACCCCCTGGGCAGCCAGTCCCGGTGTCCAGCAGGATCCTCGGGAGACAGCAGGGGCAGAAGGAGAGCAGGAGATGCAGCAAGGATGACCTCTCTCCAAGCTGATCCTGGTGCCCAGCAGAATCCTCGGGAGGCAGCAGGGGTAGAAAGAGAACAGGAGATGCAGTGGGGATGAGTTCTCTGCACCACGAGGGCAGCTTCTCCTCACCTCGAATGCAGGGAGCAAAACAAGAGCCCCAGGGGCTGCACCCAACCCCCTGTGGCCAGGTCTTTTTGTCTCAAGTACAGCAGTTTATCTCCTTGACGAACAAGTACGGAAACATTCTTTAAGAGAAGAAGGAAAAGAGAAGAACTCCCCAAAACCCCAACACATGACAAAGGATTCTTCCCTGGTTGATGAGGACTGGGTTAAAGAACAGTTGAGTAATCTGGACATCCGTAAGTCCATGGGTCCTGATGGCATGCACCCACGAGTGCTGAGGGAGCTGGCACAGGTCATTGCCAGACCACTCTCCACCATCTTCAGTAAGTCATGGCAGATAGGAGAGGTGCCTGGGGACTGGAGGGACTGGAGGAGGGCAAACATCACCCCAATCTTCAGAAGGGGTAAGAAGGAGGACCCAGGCAACTACAGACCGGTCAGCTTCATTTCCATCCCTGAAAGGGTAAAGGAGCATTTATCCTCTGCGCTGTCCTTAGTCATATTAAAGGGCAAGGGGGTCATTAAGAGCAGTAAACATGGTTATACCAAGGGGAGGTCATGTTTGACCAACCTGATAGCCTTTTATGAGGACATAACCAGGTGGATAGATAATGTTAGAGCAGTGAGTATGGTTTAGCTTGATTTCAGTAAGGCATTTGGCACTGTCTCCCACAGCATCCTTCTGGCTAAACTAAGCCAATGTGGTCTGGATGATCAGGTAGTGAGGTGGATTGGGAACTGGTTGAAGGAAAGAAGCCAGAGAGCTGTGGTGAATGGGATGGAGTCTAGTTGGAGGCCTGTAACCAGTGGGGTCCCACAGGGGTCAGTGCTGGGACCAGTTCTGTTCAACATATTAATCAGTGACCTGGATGAGGGCGCAGAGTGCACTGTCAGCAAGTTTGCTGATGACACCAAACTGGGCAGAGTGGCTGATGCACCAGCAGGCTGTGCTGCCATTCAGCGAGACCTGGACAGGCTGGAGTGTTGGGCAGGAAGAAATTTAATGAAATTCAACAAGGGCAAGTGTAGAGTCCTGCACCTGGGAAAGAACAACCCCAGGCATCAGTAGAGGTTGAGGACTGACCTGTTGGAAGGCAGCGAAGGGGAAAAGGATCGGGGGGTCCTGGTTGATGGGAGGTTGACCATGAGGCAGCAATGTGCTCTTGTGGCCAAGAGGGCCCATGCCATCCTGGGGTGTATTACGAGGATGTAATGGAGTAATTAAGAGCTATGTTTACATAGCAGAATGAGATGTATGTACTGCTCAATAGACTGGAACTGTTTCCAGAACGGGAGAGAGGTACAGGGGAAGCTGACTCAGTTAAGAAGAGTAATACCTGGGCTGTCTGTCTTGCCTGATGAGCTCTGCTGTGTTGTAAGCAGTCTTCGAAGGGAGGCATTGTTCCTTATACATAGAACTTGAAAAGCTTCAGTGGTCTGGAGGGATCAATTGGAAACGTACAACCGAGAACAATCTCGCAGTGGCTGGGAGCTGGAATGCGTCAGCAAATGACTGTTTTCTCACTCTCTGAAATTACAAGCTGCCCACAAGTTTTGGGAGAGATTGTTAAATGATCCCTGCTGGTGTAGTTGCTTCTGTAGCTAGTCAGTTTGGTCACCCAATGATGATCAAAGCATGCAGAAATCAAATACTCAGCTATGTGTCTTAATTTTTCTCAGCTAGCACACAGCAGCATAGGTTTTTCCCTCAAAACTACCATTGCTACAAGAACTGTAGTGACAGGGAGAAGTCTAACACTTGAGGTACTAATCCCCAAATATTGAAGCGGATTTTCAAAAGAGGAATATATCTAACCTATCTCACTTCCTCCTTTTCCCCAATCATAATATTTATACTTTGTAATTGGAAACAAATAATTGAAATTCTGCATAATGCTTAAGCAACTAATTGACCTGACACTCTGGACTTCCCGTGTGCTTTGTCGAGCTATGCTATTGAATAATTTACCAAAAGAATGGTAATAAACCATAAAATATTAATCAGGCTTTCTAGAGAACATAAGTTGGAGGGTTTTATTTAAGTTGCAAGTGCGTTAATTTCTCAGACAATCAGTGTAACTCTGTCAACACGACTGAATCTGGTTTGTGAGTCTGCTGTCTTTCATCTCAGAGAGGCTTTTTGGTGGTGTTGTACAGCTGTATTACAGCATTCCAGCAGTAATGGTGCTCCTGCCCCACTGGGATGCAAACACTGCTGTGTCGGAGGATAAAGTGTTCAGTTTAATAATGTAAATATAAGACCATAAACCCTGACCATAGCCAGTCAGACCAATAATCCATGGAGGTCGGTCTCCTGACTTCAGCAGTGGTCACAAATAAGTGCTACTGAGGCCAAAGGCAAGGCCAGTGAGCTTGGAGGCAGTAGGTGACTGGGCAACATAAATGGCTTACAGAAATCAACCTGAACAAATTTTTCCTCTGTTTAGAGAACTATGTTTGGAGGAGGAGATGGGCATCTTTTAATGTTGTTGAGGAACAAGAAAAACTGGTTTAATTGTGATGCCAAATGAATGGATCAATGCAGACCTGTACAATTGGTAGTCTACTGGAACATCCCTCTTCAATTCTTGAATGCATGTATAGCTCCCATTTGGTAGAGAGAGAGTAGTCAGGTTCTGGGGTTTGAAATATAGGCTGGATGATAAGAGCATTTTTTGAGAAATCAGTGAATATTAAATGTTGGAACAAAGTGCCTTGTATTCTCACCCTCTGAGCAGTCTGATTTTGTCCAAAAGTATTAAGAAATATTTTATCAAATTACTTTTTGTGTGAATTCCCAAGAACAACTACTGTTACAGGAATGCTTTCATGTTTTTAGTTAAAAGATAATGCTATCAAAAGACGTCTGGCTAACCTTTTTTCTTCCTTTTGTCTTGTGAAATTTTGGGAAGGATACCTGTTTATTCTCTATCTCAGCAAGATAATGTATCTTATGGGTGACAGGCATCATAACCTCAAAAGTTACTACTCTGTTTAGGAGGCTGAATCAAAAATCCTGAGTAGACATCTCCTAGGACTCTTAATAATTGAATGACACAGAAGAATGCAGAAAGTAATTCTGCATTTATTTAGTTGGTTTATTATCCATGTCCTTTACATATGTTCACTTTCACCTTTCATTTTTGGCTAGCCAGATATATTGCCTGTGTCCTCTTCCCTGCCCATTCTCTCTCAGACCCTCTGGGAATAGAGCTACAGTAGCAACACTATACTGATGCTGAGCTTAAAACTCATAACCTATAAAATTTTTCTCTCTTTTTATACATGTGGCCTGAAAGCTCAGTTTCTCTATCAGTATGTGCATGCGGACATCAGGAACAGTGGTGAGAGTTTGAAGTCCCAGTATTCTGTGGACAACACCACATTCTAGGCTGTCTAATATTAACTGAAACCATCATGGTCTCATAGCTTTCAGTTTTACTGAAGAGACGAGCAGAAGGCTCTGGCTGAAGTTAGATAAGATAGTAATGAAGCTATGGAGAAGTGCTCAGATGGAAACGCTCTTCCCTGGTAACAATCACTCCCATTGAATGCAAGCCTCAGGGTCCTCTTAGCCTGTACTGCACAATCAATATCTGTGGAGGTGAAAAATGTTAATTATCATCTGCAGCTGGCAAGGAAATCGTGCTGGATCCTATTAATGTAAATCTGGCCAGTGTGACTGATGTAGTTCTAAGATACAGACTGGAACCATTGTAAGTGTTAATATATAGGAGTAATTCATCATGGAATTAAATGAAAAGATGGAAAAGGCCACAAATCTTTGAATATGCAAAAATTTGCAGGAGAGAGAGGCTGATTAAATGGAGTGTATATCCATTAAAATTGGGATAGAAAGTTACTATGATGGAAGAACCAGCTTAGAGGGAGATTAGTGATGGAGCTTCTGAAGGATCAGTTCTGGGACAAATCCAATGTATAGTTTTGTATTGTATTGACATGAAATGAAAATTATGCTGATGAAATTACTGATGGACCAAAGCAGGGAGATACCATCAGATGACAACCTGGTGTATCGTACGGGAAGACCAAATGACCTTAAAGGATCTGAATATGAGGAACAGGTAGAATTTTTATATTTCAGAGTATTAAATCACTTATAGAATTAATAACCAGAATTTTTGGGAGATGCTCAGAGTTCCTGAGATGGAAATGACAAAGGGGGAGAGAGTCGCAGGATATAGAATCATAGAATGGTTTGGGTTGGAAGGGACCTCTAAAGGTCATCTAGTCCAACCTCCTGGCAGTAAGCAGTGATATCCTCAATTAGATCAGGTTACTCAGAACCTCATCGAGCCTCACCTTGAATATCTCCAGGGATGGGGCCTCACTACCTCCCTGGGCATCCTGTTCCAGTGTTCCACCACCCTCATGGTAAACAACTTGTTTCTAACATCCAGTCCAAATCTGCTCTTCTCTGGTTTAAAACCATTGCCCCTCGTCCTGTCACTACAGGCCTTTGTAAACAGTCCCTTTCCTGCCTTCTCATAGGCCCCTTTCAGGTACTGGAAGGTCTCTATAAGGTCTCCCCAGAGCCTTCTCTTCTCCAGGCTGAACAACCCCAGCTCCCTCAGCCTGTCTGCACAGGAGAGGTGCTCCAGCCCTCTGATCATTTTTGTGGCCATCCACGGGACCTGCTCCATCAGGTCCATGTCCCTCCTGTACTGAGGACTCCAGAACTGAACTCAGTGCTCCAGGTGAGGTCTCCCCAGAGCAGGTGAAGTGGCAGGATCACCTCTCTTGATCTGCTGGCCGTGCTTCTTTTGATGCAGCCCAGGATGCAACTGGCCTTCTGGGCTGCAAGCACACACTGTCTGCTCATGTCCATCTTCTGGTCCACCAGCACCCCCAAGTCCTTTTCTGCAGGGCTGCTTTCTGTCACCTCATCCCCCAGCCTGTATTGATAGTGAGGGTTGTTCTGTGAGCTGTCAGTGTAACAGAACCATAAAAAAAGTGCAGTCTTAAGACTTATGTCAAGCAAGTGACACGAGAAGAAATAAAGCACTTAGCAGTAAGGTACAAGGCATGCCTGTGTAGTCTTCTGAGCAGGCATGTTCAGGAGACAAGAATTAAAGCAAAGGAGATGATAATGGGAATGGAGAGTTTATAATACAAAGAGAATTAGCAGAGTTTGTCCAGTTTAGCCTCAATAAGCCAAGTGTAAGGGGGCAGAGGTCCTGGAAACCCACAGTGGAGTCTGGGGAAGGCAGTCATGAGAGAAGAAGAGGTCTTCCAGGTGAAAAGCAACGTTGACTTTGGAGCAGGTAATACAAACTTGCTAAGAAAGACTGAATTTCCTTCTGATTTCCAGACCTCAAAACTCAGAGCAGTGATATTCAGGGACAGTGTTTCAAATGGACCTCTGGGTTTACAATGGGCTGTGATCAGTGTAGAAGGCTCTATTATATGGTTCTTGCAATAACAGGGATCATTAACTGCCTTCTTGTCTCTCACCTGATATTAGAAGGTGACAGAATCACAGAGTGTGAGGGGCTGGAAGGGATCTCGAAAGATCATCTAGTCCAACCCCCCTGCTAGAGCAGGATCACCTACACCAAGTCACACAGGAACGTGTCCAGGTGGGTGTTGAATACCTCCAGAGAAGGAGACTCCACAAACCCCCTGGGCAGCCTGTTCCAGAGCTCTGTCACCCTCACAGTGAAAAAACTCCTCCTCATATTTACATGAAACTTGTGTGCCCCAGCTTCCACCCATTGCCCCTTGTCCTATCATCAGGCATCACTGAGAAGAGCCTGGCTCCATCCTCCTGCCACTCACCCTTTATAGATTTATAAACATTGATGAAGTCAGCCCTCAGTCTCCTTTTCTCCAAGCTAAAGAGCCCCAGCTCCCTCAGTCTTTCCTCATCAGAGAGATGCTCCACTCCCTTAATCATCTTTGTGGGTCTGTGCTGGACTCTCTCAAGCAATTCTATGTTCCTCTTGAACTGGGGGGCCCAGAACTGGACACAGTACTCTGACCAGTTTCACAAGACTAGTAAGAAATCTATACCCTCCGATGAAGTTGTTTGGAACTGTAAAACAAGTGTTTGGAAGAGATGAGTAACAGTATGAAGACATTGACTCATTTCCTTCGAAAAACAGGACAAAACCCCAAATAGGGGGAATAGATTTCTTATGTTAGGGGTGATTCAGCTGAGGGCTTAAGCATCACCAGATCCAATTTCCTTTCCAGTAGAATAAACACCTCTCTGCTCTAACAGACTGGTAATAGGAAATTGAGTAAGCAGCCCACTGCTCCCCACTGGAATCCGTGTTCTGTCAGCCTGGTTTGCTCTTCAGATGCGCAGGAAGAAGCAAACTATTCCATTATAAAAAGCTTACTTTCTTGAGGGAGGAGGAGTGGTACTGGTTTTTCTCTGGATCACGCTCTGTCTTCAGGGCTGAGAAACACAAAAGCCAGGAAATAAAAGGTGGAAGGAGAAGGAATTAATAAGTAACTGTACTTGACTGGAGTTATTACTTAACAAGCAAGGGGTCATGAATGAAACTGCCCAGAAGCTGGCTGCATTTTCTTTCTGAATGAAAAGTAACTCTAAAAACCTGATTTTTGGGTTTATCTTCTCTTAGTCCCCTCTAATTTGGAAATGTCTGGTTGCAGTTTGTGTTCACGTGATCTGAGACTAAGTCCCAGATAGAGGCTGCTTGTAGTCTTTTTTTTTTTGCTTTTAAATAAAGCCTCTGTTATTTTTCAAATCTCATGGACTTTACACCAGAGAAAGCAGATGGAGAAAACATTGCTTCAAAAGCACAGACATGCAGCACAGACACTGAAATGCTGAATCCTGAAGACATTTGCATCTGTGCCTTTTCAGTTTGCTGCCCAACCTGTCTTCCTACCTCCTTATCCCTCTGGCGAATGCTCTCAACCATAAACTCATAAATGTGTGGCTGTTACATGCAAGAGAGAGTATGGAAGGAAGAAGCAGTTAAAAGAAATGTTGGAAGGGACCTACATTTATTCTTTTGTTGGTGTAACTGTGGAATGTAGGAATGGCAGAAGAATGTCAAATTATAACCAAAAGAATGGAGGTGGAAAACCAAATGGGTTTGGTAGGATTGGTTGTGAGTGCCGGCTGCATGTTCCCGACATGGAGGTTACCAAGGATCCTGAAATCTTTTTCAGTCGGGTCGTTCTGATTTGGGAATGCAAGTGATCACCTGGGTGCTGGGCAGGCAGGGACACCGTGCATACGGCACGCAGAAACGCTGTGCATGGGGCAGCCGGTGTCATTTGTGGGGCAGGCTGCAAGTGCTGTGTGGATGGAGAGCATGTGCATCGTTTGGACTGCAGCTTCAAAGCCTCGGTCCGTAAGACCTGATCCTGCTCCCGGTGTGGTTGTGGCAAAAACTTCACTGAATTCATTGCTGGAGAAAGGAGTAACAGCTTTCTGAGGACAGTGCGAACTATTAGTAAGTTTGCACTCCAACCGATACAACCAGATGTTATTAATGTTTAATTCTGTGTGCCCTGTTTACACAGTAGTCCAAAGAGTTTCATGATGCTAAGCAGAAACAACAAGCCTTTTAAGTATTCTTCCCTGTCATTCACTTAGAATCATGTTGTCAGTCCGGTTGTTTCAGAAGTTCTAAGAGATAGTGAACAATACTTTACAGACACCACAGACTATACTGGTTCCAGTTGGTGTAAGGTTGGTGTTGTCTGAATGCCTCTAGCTAAGGCCTCCTCAAGCTCCTTAATTCTAGTGCCTTTAATAACAGCTCTGGCTCTTGAATCAGCTTCGTAGCTACATTCCGTCCTTGCATATCAGCTCCCCCAGAAA
Organism: Todiramphus chloris collaris; assembly: GCA_025345505.1. Taxonomy (NCBI): domain Eukaryota; kingdom Metazoa; phylum Chordata; class Aves; order Coraciiformes; family Alcedinidae; genus Todiramphus; species Todiramphus chloris. Next base: position 9,667,596 of record JANVCC010000076.1, on the reverse strand, counting down.
TGCATTTTAATCAAAGCATCTTCTCAAAAAAAAAGAAAAAAAAAGAAAGAAATCGGTCATTTTTCTTTCGAAGATAATTGCCTACATGTAATCTGTAAAATGTCACATTACCATACAAAGACCCTTTAAGAAAACACTTAGCCCTGTTGAAAGCGCATTCTGTTAAGGAATTCATCTGTCTTCTGTGTTTAATAACGTTTAAACCTAGTTCTGGGAGTCTGCAAATGCTTTAGCAGTGCCCAGTTTATAAGCCTTGTCTTGAGGTGAAAACAGAATACCCTTGTCAGGAGTACTTTGTCCCTGCTTTGCAGCTGAGAAGCCTGAGATATGGCTAAGTTAAATGGCTTGGTCAAAGTGCTGTGACAGCACGGGATAGACAGATTTGGGATACTGCCTGCAAATTCTGGGGGTTTATTGAAAAGACATTCCTTCCCACTGATTTCTCAGCATTCCTCTGTCTTTCTAGAAGGACTTTGCATGTAAATAAACTACTCTTTTCAAGTTCATTCATTCCTGCCACTGGGCACTACCCGCTGCCAGAACCTCCCTGGTCACATAATTATCCCCGCAACTGCCAGCAGCGTGTTGCAGAGGATTATGCAGCAGGAGCAGATGAACAGCTCTGTTTTCCTGTGGATGCTATCAGAAGGGAGGAAGGACAAGGAGTAAAATGGGAATATTGGGGAAAGAGGCATACCTGTTTCTGAGCTCAAATGTCTTTCTCTGGTTTTGAGTTGAGAGCTGCAATGCCGTAGATGCAGCTCAAAATTGGAATTAACTCTTCAGAGCTGTAAATGTACATTAATTAGAGCTCCTTTGCAATAAAATGGGATCTCCTCATCCATTTTAAAACTGGATGAGTCAAAACCCAGAAAAAGGAATGAAGAAAACAATCCCTGCTTTGGCAGACATGTAGGCAGGATGCTAATTAATTGGGCTTGTAATTTTTATGATTCTTTGTCAGTGTCCTTCAACCTATGCAGGATTAATCAGTAAAAGGCCCTTAGCCCTATTGCTTGTGAGTCTTACAGAACACTTCTACTGTGTATGCAGCAGCCAGGAGATGTCCAGACATGAATACTTCATCAGCCAGATGTGAATACTGCACTCTTGGGTTTGTTTCTGTCTCTGAGTTTTCAATCTAAGGTCAATATTTTTCAAGTCAGAAACTAACACATTCATATTTCGAGAACTCTACTGCATGTAAATCTTGTCACTTTTATGTAGCAGCCCTTCACATAAATTTAAAGACCATGCTAGGCACCTAGGTTTTGTTATTATTGGCACAAATTATTTTTTCCCCACAGTCCACTCAGATTAATGATGCCATTACTTGAATAATTGCCATTTGGCCAGATTTAGAGCTGGAGAAATAACCTGCTGCCCTGGCTCAGACAACTCAAGGACATAGGAGCTTCCAGGCATTAGGGGCTTCCCCTCACAGCGCTGACTCTCCTTGAATGACTAAACAGGCCCCCTAGCAGGAATACTAGTACCCCATGTGCTGTGTGAGGTCCCCTTTAATGAGCTTCTAAGGGTACGTACAGACTCCTCAACAGACTGATGCAGAGATCCCCAGTTCATAACAACAACTGTACTGCCCTGGGCATGGAAGTGGTCTAGGTCTATGCCCCCCCTAATAAAACCTGCTAAGGTGAAAAAAACTTTGCAGCTTCCCAGACCCAGAGGGCCCTCACTGCAAACATATGAGGAGAACTTAATTCTCCAGACATTCTTGTGCCAGAGCTCTGTCTTGTGGGGAAGGTGGTGTGGAGTGTCCCAGGATGAGCTGTGGAAGGAAGGTGGCAATTTCTCAAATCACATGTGTGTCTGTGTGTGAGAGGGTGAAGAAGTGAAGTCTCTTTGTCTGTCAGGTATACCTCAACCCAGATATGTGTACACTGCCCTCAAATGAGAGACGTGTTAGAGATGCATCCTAGCTAGGTTTAAACTGCCTCTTTTTGCTGTTGGTCCAGTGCATCACAGAGCCCAGCATAAGCTCATTTTCTTTAGCTCCTTAGCTGGGTTTTGCTCCCATTCTGACCTCCGCTCTGTGAGATCAATATTGCACGCTGCAGCTAATTTTAAACCTGGACATACGTCTGTGCTGTACGGTAGTCAGTGGGATGGCTGTATACTCAGCATGGCAAGAATACCTTCCTGTTGTCACTTGTCATGCTCAGATCTCTCTGTGAGAACAGGATCTGACATAAACAGGAGGCAAACAGAGCTCTGCTGTAGTTCATTAGGAACAACAAGCCCCACTGTGCCCACATCTCACCTGATAGGTTGCTGTTGTATTCTCATTGTTTCCTGTCTGATTTCCTCCCTGTGGCTTCCTGTCTCTTTGTTGTACCATGTGCGGGAACAGCTGAAACCCTTGGTGCACAGGGCCATGTCTCTAAGATGCCCAGGACAGTCTGGAGAATGATCAGATACTGTGCTTGAGCTAAGCCCTTCTTATGGTAAGAAGCTCTGCTTCTGATCCCTGTTCGTTTGATCTCAGTGATGTGAAGGTTGATCTGAGTAAGAAATCTTTCCACTGGGAAATACTGTATTTCAAAAGTGAATTACACCTGAAAATGAAGAGCCAGATTTCCAGTCCCTGTGAACAAGGCTAGTGACATAGAAAGTGCTCTCTACACCAGCCCCACCGCCAGCTGTGGTTCCTGTGCCAACATTGCTTGAGTATGGAATTGAACCATTGCATTTATGGTTGGACTCGATGATCTTAATGGTCTTTTCCAACCTAAACAAGTCTATGATTCGGTAATAAGCAGAATAGGCTCAGTTTCTGATTGCTGCCCTTGGCTTGAGGAATATATTGGAAATGGTAGCGGGATAGGTGGGAGCTAGGACACAATGCGGACCGGCAGTACCAGATTAGAAGAATGTTTTGAAAGGAATCTGTGGACAGAGGGCCCTGAAGCTTTACAAACAGGAGCTGATCCTTGCTCACACCAGGGTAGAAGCTAGAGAGGAGCTAGCTAGGAGGTTAAAAGCTATTGTCTGAGATCTTCCCCCTTCTCTGCCTTTTCCCAGACTGGTGGACAACATATACACTAATATTTTACTTTCCAGGAACTAGTGCCTTTAAAAAAATAAATCAGATAGCAACATCCACTGCGCTTATGAAGTGCAGTTTGCGCTTGCATACAGTTCCCAGTACGTGGAATCATGTACATGTTCTAGTGGAGGATCCTCAGGGTCTGACAGATCAGGAGCAGCCACATATACCACACTTTAAGTACAGAAGCACTTTTTCAGTACCTCCAGTGAAAGCTTACAAGCTGGTTTCCACGCTACTGTGTGAGGTCTACAAATTCTATGTGCCAATATTGGTTAAGCAGAATGTCTTCTCCTGTCCTCTTCTTGTCCTGTCCCCAAGCTGTTCTGACAGCTTAGCAGTTAAGACCACTATCTATATAGGGTTTATATAATATGAGCTAGAAATAACAAAATAAATCTAAGATTCCAATAGGAAGTCTAAAAGAAACTCTCAATGGAGAAAGGAGTTTCCAGACAAACAGATCTGCTTAGAGTTTCTTTTTGCAACCCCGTTCATTGAGGGGAAAAAAGCAAATGGTTGAATATTTCTTCAGGCTATAATATGGATTTAGAAAGTTATTTTCAGTCCCTGGACTTGTCTGTTGAAGTTGATGGTACCTGCACTATGGAAAGGAGCAAGCTGGGAGGTCACCATGCCTCACAGAAGGTGTAAGCTGTCGGAGAGCTCGGTCTCCAGGGGAGACCATGGGCAGGAAGCATGTGCTAGTGTAGGGTGCTGTGGTTTGGTGTTGGGCAGAGACACAGCAAAGCCTCTGCTTCAGCCTCATGGTTCTGAACCTATGGGATCACTTTGGGAACACTGAAATGTTTACTATTTTCATCCTTAAGGAAAAAAAAAGGGGAGGAATATTCTTAGTCTAGCAAGTCTAAAAGACCCAGTTCTCCACAAAAATAATTCCAAACCCCAGTATGTTTGTACAAAATTATCCAAAGAGGAAATACTTGTTCTTCCAAGCCTTTATTGTAGTACAAGGCTGCTATGTTAGCCTGTGTTCAAGCGAGTCAGAGATGAGCTGAAGGTCTTTCAACCTTCTTTCAGAAAGTGTTTCTGCAACTTGGACAAAAGCACTATAGGGAAACCTCTAGAACCAGTAGACAGGTCTTAGAAAAAAGTCTGTCAACTTTGCAGCCTATCACCTCCTCCCCCCCCCCCCCCGAAAAAAAAAAAGTAAAATCCAAAAAGGAAACCTGTAGTCGGGTTTTGTCTTCATGGGATGAAATCTTGCAGCCACAGATGGAGTGTGTAGTAACCCACACCCGCTGGGGCTGCTTTTCTCAGAACAAAGCTTCTTTCAGAGGGCTGTTCTTTCTGTTTGAGAATATTGTGCTCGCCAACGAAATCTTCACGTGTTTTCTGCATTCTGCTGTTTGTCAGTGGAAGTGCTTTATCAGACATTTGTCACCCGGCAGGACTCAGGGCCAGCTCTCTTCTAAGTGCCTAATGCTATCACCTTTCAGTCTGCCACTGGCAAATGCAATCCCCTATTACTGTCAGCATTGGGGTATGATGAAGGATTAAAAGCTCTTTCTTGTTCCATCAAAGGAAGAATTAACCTTTTGATCTACTTTGCAGCATTCTGTACCCCGGGTTGTTTGTTTCATGTTAATGAAATTCAATCTTTGTGCAACAGCAGAGGCTTCTTAAGTCTTACAATTCTTCAGCAGAGGATGGGAATGGAAATCCGATCTCTCAAGTATGGTCTGGAGCCACGTTGTCAAGGTCATTCAGTCTTTTCTAAACAGTAAGAAACCACAGGAAAAAGAATATAAACTGTCTTCTAATTTTTTTTTGACCATTTATTGCATAGAAGGAATTTCCTCCCCCCCCCATCTTTATTATTAGGTATAGAGCAGACCTATAAACATCCTCTTGACAAACAATTGTCCCAAAGCTGTCCTGTAAAAAGATCTTCTATTCCTAAGTCTCTGTTGGATAATTGCTGGGTCATCTGTACTGAATTTATTGTATTAGAGATTATGCTAGATATTTCTAAGCTGCATATGAATTTGGTCCACCTCTGTCTTGACAGATTGTGTATAGAACAGGATTACTGGTATCTTTTTTGAAGGATACTTATGGACAGTCTTTACTCCAGGAGTTGAGGATGACACAATGGAAGAGCGGTAATGACACTAGATTCCACCACTGATTGTTAACATAGTAGAGGTGGGTGGGAAAGATGCTGGCACATTCCAGTTGGTAGTGCAGGTTGCTTTCCAAAGCATAGCTTGCACTGTGATGCCAAGCAGTATGTCAAATGAGGAAGGACATGTGCTCTTTTTAGCCAGTCTCCACAACCACCTTCCTTGTTTGGATCCGTTGCGTGGCAGACATGTAGTGTCCATGACTGCAGAGCACATGTCTCATCAGCTCTGTGCTTAGGTGGGGGAGGCACTATGCCTGCAGAATGGTGATCTCATAACCCTTTTTCATTCCTGTTTTGTTTTTGATAGGCTGTACAAGCAGGCAACTTGTGGACTGTGCACTCATCAACTCCTGTGCTTCTAATAAATCTCCTGAAATGAAGCTTTCGCGAGATACGGTTCATATAATCCCAGAAGAATTTGGAAGCTTTTTTGGAACTTGCTTTGGCTGTCAGCTTGGTGCAGACAGGTGGCTTAGTGGGCATGTGTGGGAGAGGGAGAGACACACACAGAGGTTTTGATACAATTCTAGGTGTCGCCTGGTTCTAGGCAGGCTCACAATGCTGAGAGATGAGCTTTCACCCTCATGTACTGACACTTGCAGTTCAGGATCTAAGCACAACTAAAGAGGCACAGCAGACAATAACATTCTTTGAATCGCAGCAAGACACAAACTGGATTGGTTTTATGTCTACACGAACAAGTAGCAAGTCTCAGTCTCTACCTTACAATTTAAAATGTAATAAATTGTCCAGAGCTGGGCATGACTGTCACAATACCCTGTGTGTACAGATGGGAATTGAGGCCACAAAGGAGGAAAGAGACTTGCTGAAGATGACACAGCAGTTCTTCAGTGGAGCCTGGGAATGGAAACCTGATCTCAGAAATGTGGTTTGGAGTCTTAATGTCAAAGTCATTTGGCCTTGTCTGAGCAGAAAGAAACTGCTGTGTTTCCCATTTAATTTTGAACTGCTTGTTGGACAGAACTGCATTTGCCTTACCATTAGTACTGCTCCTTCAGCAGTGCTTTGAAACTCAAAATAATTCAAGACATGAAAACTGTCTGGAACTGATAAATATTTTGCTGCCTAATCCCACTGTATCACTCTTTTTTTCTTCTTGGTTTCTTTCAGTGTGGAAAGAGACATTTAAAAGCTTGTATTGTAGACTGTAGACTGTAAAAGCAAGAGACACTTGGAAGGTTACATCGACAATGTGGGATTGTGTTATTCCCAATGCAGTTCATTCTCGTACAGAAAACTACACTCCATGTGTGCAGAGGATGCCAATGCCTAATGATAGCACAGTGTTTAGTTTCCATGGACCAGAGCTGCAGAACAGAGATGCCTCATGTCTTTTATCTTCTCTTCAAGAAAATTCACATGTTGAGAGGCTGCACCTGGTGCAAAGGGCTTCCACTCATCCTTGCTCTCATTCTAAACCAACTTCTGCCCCTCTTGACTCAAACAAGGCAAAATCACAGCTAGGGAAAGTTAGCTCTAAAGTGAGAACATCAACAAAAATTAGCAAAAGTTTCTGTCCAACATGCTTTCTCCTGGCATGTGTGCAGCTTTTTGGCCAGGCTGTGTTTGCTTCCTTATTTTCATCTAAAATCTACATTTCTTAGATAATTACAGAACTTTTCCTGACTCAACTTGGACCAGCTACTTCGAAAGCATATATACAGCTGCAATTTACACCTGCAAACCTCCAGATAAATAAGGATGTTGTGCCTCTGCACAGTTTCACCCATGTGACAGCATGGTCCTAAATTAATCAGAGTAAGCCAAGGTGCTGAAGGAAGGAAGTTGTTTTTTATCTGCCCCACTAAACTCATTTTTCTTTGCATCTCTTTTCATATTAACTCTCTATTGGTCCTCTGTGAATTGAAGTACTCGAGTAGGAAAAAGGAACAGAGAAACCAAGAAAAGAGTGAGAAATTGAAGAAAGTTAAAGAAATTAAAGAAAGAAAAGTTGAGAAATGAAAAGAAAATGTTTTCAGAATTAAAAGTATGTATTTTTAGCCATTTGCAATAAAACATTTCTGTTGTAGTTCCTGTGGTAGGCATTAAGAAAAATTTCTACATCTTAAGAATGCATCACCTTATATTGAGTGTAGCTGTCCTCTCTTTCCAAATTCTATGAATACTCCCATTACCTGGTGTGAATATTTAACCTTTTACCTTTCTGAGACCTTTATTTTGGAGCTGACTATTTGCTAGTATGGAGGAGGTGAAAATACTACGAAAGAGAGGCAATATAGGTGATTAGAGAAGGAGGACTATCCAATTCAGTTATTTTTTCCCTTGGAATGTTCTTTGCCTCCTTTAGTTTCACAAGATGATATTCTCTGTATCAAAGCTTCTCCATCAGCTTAGTACGTCTGCTGTGTTGGTTTTTTCTTTGCAAGGTGTACCACCACTTTCCTCCATTTTGGAGGGTTAGCTCGGCACTGTTCTCACAGAAATGTCAAGTCTTCCATCATTAGATACTGTACTAATAGTTTTTTTCAGTGATGTGCAGTGCGAGCTGTTACCTGGGTCCATGGTTTTAAGATTGTTTTTTTTTCTTACAAGAGCAACAAGAGTAGCTTCCTCATGACCACCTTAAATCTTCTGAATGGATCAAATCCTGATACATGTCTATAAGCCCTGTTCAAGTTCTGTCTCTAGCAATTTTTCATCGTTTCAAGATGGATTTTCTAAATATTTTACCATCTAATATTCCTATATTTTATGTACAAAGGGAAAGAGCACTGTTTTGCATTTCGTATAGACATCTGGGGCAATGTTATGTATTTTATGAGATAACGCTGGAGAAATACACATTCTGTAAACTAGATAGTACTGAATCCTGTCTGATGGTTAGTTTGGGAGCAAACATTTATCATCTGCATGATCTCATCTCGGTCTTTGCTGTTATTTCATATTTACAGTCTAGACTAAATAACTTAATAGTTTTTATGCAGTTTGTCTTTTTAAAACCAGCTATAAATCATATATTCTGGACATGATCTTGATAATGGAAACTTCAGCCTTTGCATTGTACTTTCTAATGAAGCTAGCCTGGTTTGTTCTTGTCTGGAAATACTATAAATAAGGTAAGCAAACAGTACACATTTATATTGAACATCCCCCTTTCTCCTTCCCTTGCCTTTCCCCTTCCTCCTGGTAAGAAATAATCTATTTACTACAGTTTCTTTCAATAAAGATATAGCAGTATTTTTATTTTCCTTCTGATTAAGGCACATTTCTGAGATCTGATCTTTTTTTTCCTCAATAGCTCATCTCTTTTGTGACCAATTAGCAAATACAGTTTTAATTACCTGGTGATATTTCATGGGTGCCAGGATTTTGGAGGAAAAGTCTTGTAATTGCTATAATGAGAATTAGTTTGCCATTTCATGATCCAGTCATAATTGCTTCTTAATGCCTTATCCCGCAGAGGATCTGATACACATGACCCTGACATATTGTTTGAAATGTGCTGCCACTGGCCTTTCCATCCTGTCCCCTCTTCTTTTACATCTTCTAGGTTACTATGCTTCCTTCTTGGACATTGGAATCTTTCTGAAAAATTTCTTTTTACTTTTTGGCTTGGTTGGTTTGTTCTGAGCAGAGAGGGGCAAGAAGTTAATTTTAAAGTTTCCAGATTTTACCAGAAAGCTCCATCTGCTTGAGCTACACACAGGGTCCTAACAAATGGCTTAATATTTCATTTAAGTTATTTCTCAGTATAAACAGTGAACTGCTGCTTAAATATTTCATTCAGCAGGTGTTCACTCTTTTAAGTATTTCACAGAGCCAAGGTGAGTGTACTGTTATATACATCTGCTAAGGGTTTTTGTTCAACTGTTACTTGCAACCTTTAAAGAATTATTTCTGTGCTCATTGTGCTTATTTCATAATTTTATTCAGTATCTCTGAATTTTAATGATAATGGTTTGGTAACCAATCAAACCATGGAAATAATAAGGGTCATTTTTATCTTGTTTTCCTGTACAATGATTTTTGTTTCGTTCTTAGTCCTCTTCCTCTCTGGGATAAGCCAGAGGATTTTTATGGACAATTTTGACTCTCATTTGAAAACGTACCCTAAAATAATTTCTCCAAAATGTAAACCACATAGCATTGATATCTAAACTGTTAAAGTTTCCTTCTTCATGCTCTATGTGTGCTGTTCCACATGGAGAATTCCTCTTTTATATTAACCAAAGAGCTTCCCTCTTTTATAAAGCCTTTTGGGTGTAAGTATTGTTATGTACAATCCTCAATTGCAGCAGTTTAGGCTCCCTCATTTACATTAAAGAAGGGGGTCTAGAAGACTCTGGGTTTAAAAAAATATCCGTGCTTGGTTTAAGTTTTAAAATTGCATCTTTCTGACAAGTTGATGATCAGCAAACCTTCTGTCACCAAAGAGTGAAGTGTTCTTACAACAAGGGAGCTGATCATATCTCAAACATTTTACAGCATTTGCTGGTATATCCATTTCTTCATGAGTCTCATGTCTTTACCAGTGTTATTGTCTTGCTGAGGTCACCCAGTACCTCATTCATTACATTAGAATCAGGACATTCTGAAATGTGTTTCATACTAGCTCTTGCAGTGTAACAGACCTCCTTGATTTGTTTGTTCACTGGAGTTTATTTCCTAAAATTCTCCAGAGTTATGAATAGCCTTGGGTTTTTTTAATACATCATTTTTGTCTTTAAAGAATAGTCTGGAGACATTTGTTTGAAATCACTCAAACTCATAACCTCTGTGACTTCTTCCCTGGTTACAGAACCTTTCTTTGCCAAATAGGTGAGCTGCCTGGGATTTTCCCGATGTCAGTGGTTTTGGTGCTGTCCTCACATTCTTAATCTCTTGGAATAAGTCTGTATCATTCAGTGGTCATCGTGCATTTTTATGCAGCCCACGGTGAGGTACTACTGGGAGGTCTTCAGACATCATCTCTCCCCCAACTTGAGCATCAAAGTGGGGCAAGATCAAGAAAAGCAATATGAAATGCTAGTACATGGGAGGTTAAAATGAAACCCTACTGTTTACCTGAGAAATGATTGAGCTTTCTTGCATACAGACAATGAAATACTTCTTGTGAGTCATTAGGTATGGTATGGAGGTGAAGCTTTATTTGAGTAGAAATTATGAGCACAGGGGAAAAAAGGTGTTTAAGAACAGGAAACACTTGAGTTCATTGGCATCTAGTATTTTGGAACAAATATCTGGTTAATCACAATTGATGAAGACCATGAAAAGCATCCAGAAAGATGAGAGGAAAATATTTAGCATTAAACAGTAATCACTGTAGTGGTAATGAAACATGATTCTGTCTTCAAGTGACAGTGAAGTGGATATGTGGCAAGAGCTGTCCATGATTTTCTTTGTGCTAGCTTCTCCCTGCCTCTTTAGGATAGCTCACATGAATGAAGAATTTGCTTTTCTTAACTAAATATGATTTCAAATGAAAAGTGCAAACTGCTTTGTTATGCAGCCGTGGGCTTGTCAGGCAGTTACTGTCAGATTTCTTTGGGAAGTTCAAACGTGAAGCACATTAAGCTTCTAGTAAAGAGCCAATCTGGGTAATCGTTTGGGTAAATCAGCAGAGCTTATCTGACTTCAGTTAAAAACCTCGCTGTTTAGGTCTGATTCTCAGTGATGCCCTTGTATTTACATCCTTAAGAACTGGGAGCTGCAGAATCCTACCTTCCTATAGCAGTAGTGGTTTTTTCCCTGTTAAATGCAAAGCAGTGGAGAATTAGGTCCCAGCTTCCAGTCAAATTTTGAAAACGGGAACAGCAGCGGGAGACAGCTTTTAAATATATTACAAAGTAAAAAAAATATATATATAAGCACTCTTCATTTATTTTTCATCACCTTCCTCATGTGTGAATAGTCACACTGAGGCACAACTATATTTAATCCTTGATTAAGTCAGCTTCTGTCAGCGTAAGCTGTAAAGCACGGCCAAGACGGCAAAACCTCACCCAGGAGCAGGAGCGACCGTAGCATGAATCAGCTCCTGCCTTTCAGGGCACAAAACCAAGAGGAGTGCTGCAGTGCCTGGGACCTGGCCAAGGCCAGGGCAACCGAGGAGGGTGTTCTTCAGTGGGCTTTTGGGTCATAAGACAACGTCCTCTCCAGAAGAAAGTCAGGTAACAAAGCAGCCTCTCGCTTGGTATGGAAGCAGTATAATAGATTCTAAACCTGATGTACAGTCATTGCGAGATATATAAATAATAACGGATTGGTTTAAATTTGTGAAGTTGTTCTTCATGTTCTCCTACATGAAATAACATGGAGAACAATAACCTTGTGAAGGAGAAATTAGCAAAAAGAACATTTCCTAGGTCTGAGAGAGATGTTTGAAATTTCTTCACAAATCCTTACTGATGTCATTAAGTAACATCATAGTGCAATACTATACAATGATATTTTAGATGTTGTAAAATCCCAAAGTAGTAGTGCAGTAACCGATAAAACCTCAGGACATCCAGTCATTTTTTTTTTCACAGACTTCCTGTGGAAAAGATCCCTTCGGGTCTATTTGTGACTCTGTCTAGTTTCCTCTTCTCATCGTGAGGCTGATGTTTTCCGTAGCCTACCATGAGTTGGTGAAAATGCTACTTAGTGTATTAGCACAGTTTATAAGGATACAGAATGGTCAATGCTATTACATTACTATTACTTTGCATCATCTTACTCTTTTATTGTTCGGATTGGTGAGTTTGTCTATTGCAAGACTCTCCCAAAATGGTTAAAGGCAAGAGTGCCTCTGTGCCCTTTGGCAATTCTGCAATTGTTTCTGTGAAGGTCATTACATTAAATAGCAGGTTCAGTGATCTTTGTGAAGGCAAGAGAACCTGCTTAAAAATTATAAAAAAGCAGCCACACACACAGCCTTTGGTAACTCTGTTGTATTAGTTCCTTGACTTCTTGGGATTACTTCAGTATATTTTTGCCTTGGAGTGAGGCTTGGTTTAAACCACAAACTAGTTTTGTCAGCATAGTTACTCAAAATGTAGAAAAATTCAGAGACATATCCCAGTCAAAGCATCAGGGCAACTGAAAACCCTCATAGCGATGCATTTCTCTGTAAGGCACAAGGATATCAGTTTTATTTGGCTGCTGATAAAGCTTCTGAGATTGTGGTTGTCTTCCCTGAAAATAGCTCAAGGCTCAAAACCACTGGGTTCCTCTGCTCCTTGTTCATATGGCTATCCAGACAGATCAGGAGTCTGCAGGACTGGTTGTCCCTGGTCTGCCCTATGAGACTGCTGTGACACCTAGGACCCTGACAGATGGCTTCAGGCTACATCACACTTTGGCACAGCTTGCTGCTTACACACTTGTGAATCTGGGAGCACTGAGGCCACTTGAGACCTTCGAGAGTCCAGACATTGATTGGTGCACATTTGTAGAGCTTAAAATGTTTACAAGCAACTATCTAGGGGATCAATGAATTCTATTTTTCCAGTCTAAATCCTGTTTTGTAAAGAAAATTCTGCTCTGATAAGGGGCAGTCAGTCAGATTTGCCAGTATTAGGAGCCTGAGTTGTCCCATGCTGGAGACATTGCCTAGAGCTCAGGTGTGTCTGGAGCTTGTTTGCTTTCCTGACACCCATCACTGACCAGGTAATTCAGGGGCAGGAAGATGGATACAAGTAGGCAGGAGTAGGTCTCCTGAGTCTTATCTTGTCTGCTGCATGTCCTGACATTTAGATTCCTGCTTGCTGTTTGTGTGCACTTTTTAGAGAAGATATGAAGACTCTATCTCTATTCCAGCTGCAAGGGATACCAAAATTGGAAATCTTCCAAAAAGAACACTAATCTTGTTAGACTTCTAGAATTCCAGGATATTGTTTATCACCTCAGAAGGGTAACTAATTCATGCCTCAGTTTACCTTCAATACATGTCATCTGCCTCTAAGATGAGTGCTAATGGGAGTATGGAGGTGTACTCCAAATGGAACAGAGAAGAGCTGCTACAGAACCATGGGCTGGGAGCTTCACCACGTACAGAGAGGTGTCTGTAGGTAGTAGATGCTCCCCAGGACCTGGGTTTGAACTTGGCATGAGACAAGAGGTGCTACTGCCTTTAAGAGACAAAAATTGTATTGAGCTTCTAGTGACGTGCCTAACCTCCAAGTCTGGAACAGCTGATTTCAGTACAGCTAGAAAGATGAATGGGGATTTCTTCACTTCCACCTAGGATGTGACATTTCACATAAGGATCTGTGAAGTAAAATACCAGAGAAGTCTATGGAAGTATAGAATTGTCCAGAAAATGTAGTGAAAGCAGCTTGGCAGAAAAATATTTCAAAAGAACATTTTTTTGTGAACTTAAAAATTTCAGTAAATACTCCTCAGGAAAACTGAATAAAATGAAAACGAGCTTTGGATAAGTTCATTTCGGAATTTTGGCATTTCACTTAGCATAGGATGGTTTTACTTAAATACTTGGGTTGATTCCTAAACTTGAACTACTACTGAGCATTTTATGTCATAAAGGAGCTCTATTTATTTAAAAAATAATGAACTGAGTTTGTTACTTTGTAACGGTTGAAATATTTTATCTGTTTCCTAGATCAGAGTATCTTCTGTTTGCATCATAATGAAAATAGCAGTAAGAATAGACAGCACTTTGATCTAGAAAAAATACTTGTTCCAACAAGAACCTGCCATTTGTACAGATGTTTAAAATGAAGGAGTGTCTTCTTCAGGAGACTTTTCCTGACTTCCTTTGGAATTAAACGGCAAAATACATATGGTGTTTTTTTAGCACAGCATAATGTCAATGAGACAAAGGTTAAGAAGACTCTTGCAGCATTACAGATGCTGCATTTGCAGCTCAGCTCAGCATTCTGCAGGAGTCAGATAATCGGGAGATGAAAGAGCAGTGTCTCTTCCTGACCAGGTGTGTGTGCCCAACGCCCAGGCCTCTTGTGTATTGACAACCTGCCTGCTGTTGAGAGACGACTTGTGCTGCCCATCTGACTCCGACCGCACTGCCCAGCTTTCCCCAGCCCCACGGTGGGCTTGTGGAGGGCTGGGGGTGCTGTCCGTTTATAAATGAGCACAACCTGGCTGACCACTTCATTGGGTCAAAACATTTCTCTGCTGCAGGGTGCAGCAGACCAAGAGTTGCTTGCCTTCTGCTGCTAACTCTGAACACAACCTGCTGCAATGATGGAAAGAGATCAAGAGGGCTGAACAGGGAGGACAGGCTGCTGAACTGCCCCCAGTAGGGTTAAGAGGCAAACGTCACTGTTGTTTTGATGAAGGAGAATGTAATTCTTGAAGCATCAGACAGCTGAAATGCAAACCAAGCCTCTTGTATGAGTATGGGAAAGAGAATAGTATTGCCAAGGAGAAAGTTAGCTTTGAAGAGGTTCTTGGCTTCTGACAAAGATGACTGTCAGATAATGGTTAGGGGAGTGTTTGTGGAGCTGCAAATGACACCCAACTAAGTAGAAGAATCACAGAAAGTGCTGATAGAGAAGATATATGTAAAATTAAAAGTAAACACAGCTTTATTTCTGAGTGATTTTTGCCAGTTGCTGGGAGTGGCTTCCTATCGCTGCTGGAAAATATTTCAGCACTTTCTCAACTGCAGTGTTTTCTTCCAGCAGGTTAGATCACTCAAGGGCATGTATTTGTCTTGGTATATGATCATGCAATGCATTTTCTAGGGACTAGACACTAGAAATAGTATCAAGATCACCAAAGAAAAGAAGATGATGAAGTTTACAGGTATATCTTTCACTCTCAGAATTATCTCATGCAGATCAAGGTAGAAGAACAACAATGGCAAAGTGTGAAGAGAAGCTTGTACGATTGGTGTCACAGGTCTGTAGTTATGTGGAAGATTTCAGGCTCAGTAACCACCAACTGTCACCACCACCCTCTCCACCATTACACAACACATCTTATCTTTTGTTCAGACCAGCGTGAGCCAGGTGGTTTTTGCAAGATTTTTGTGTGCTATTTGTAGGTAAAGGACTTGTACAGTTTAGTCTATTTATAGATGATACAGTTAGTATCATCTTAAAAACAATGAGAAAAGCAATTTAGACAGTAGCAGGTGTGACACTAACATATTTAGCAACCACATTCTCTTCTAATGTGCTGCTTATTAAATGTCACGGTTGCACACAATTACTCAATTTTTTTTTCTTTGCTACAGGCTGGTATGGTCGTCTATTCCCTGTTTAATTTTGCAGGCTTGTTAATAGTTACTTGTGACTTTCTTCAGGGAGCTCAACCCAGTTTATATAAAAGTCCATGGCCCTAAATGTATTTAGTTGGGGTTTTTATATCACTCCACCTCCATTTCCGGCACAGCTCTGCATGCTTCTTGCAGAGGAAAGATCTGTACAGTCCTATCTATTTATTGATCACAAGATTCACACTGCCTGGGAACAGGAAGGAAAACAGCAGAGCCAGTAGCTGGTGGAACACTTCTGTCCAATTACAGCTGAAATGTCTTTTTCTTTAGTCCAGTTATACCCATCGCAGCTCTCTTTCCTGTAAAGCATTCTGAACTGACCTGCCAGTGTAGCTCTCTTGGGAAGTTACCCTGTGCAAGGCTGCACACTGAACGATGTTGTCAAGACTGCATCCAGCATTGTGTATTTTTCTGAGCTATCTAACCACTGGTAAATACTGTTTTTCTCCTGTCTCTTATACGTATGAAATCCAGGGCTGCAGATCGATTACTAGAACTGACTGAGACCCGTGAGAGAAAGCAGGTTATTTCAGCAAACCGAGCTCTTCCAGGTGGCTTTTTCTGAGCAAGGGACTGTACTCTTGGTCATCATTTCTGTCACAGACTGGAAACTTGCTATAAAAGCCTTGTCCTAAAGCTCATCTATATATAACACTATAGACATAAATGATATAGGGAAAATGTTGACATCTACAGGAGTGATTATCTCTTACAGATACCTGAAAAATGAGGTGATAATGGTAGGCTCTAGGTGGTACTAGTGAAGATAAGCTTACAGTTACACAGTACTCACAGTTAAGGGTTGACTTTTTTCTATATTTTCTATATTTTGTGCTTATGTCCTAAAAACAGGTAACAAAACATTCTTTTTCTAATAGAAATACTTCTTTCTAAACTACAACATGTCACATGATAAGGTGACACTTTACACTTGGTCTGTGTCAGTAAGACACTGAAAGAACAGGTAGGACAACAGCAAGGAGTGATTGTGTTAAAAGCAGCTAACTTCTTTCCGATAAGTAACAAGGAGAGAAACTCCTGCCAGCCTGTCACTACCGAGAAACAAACCCTATGATCTTAGCCAGTTTTCAACATCTGTGTTTCAGTGGTGGCTGATGGAGAATCAAATCTGGTTTTTATCATCCTTGTGCAGGCTGCTGAAACGTCACTGTGGCTAACCTCTGATTGTGTCAAGGGTGGGACATTCCAGTAACCTCAGGACAAAGAAACATGATAAAGCAAGTCGAGCAACAGGATACTATAAATAGGAAGAGGGAGGACAAATTAGCTGAAGAAAGCTTTTAGAAGAAAAGTAGCTCCTTTTCACTTTGTCTTGTCTTTTGCATGTTCAGAAAGCTTGAGTTTTAGTGAAGCTGTGTCCAAACAAAGAAGGATCATTTTTCTCCTCCATGCTGTTTCCAAGAAAAGACCCATAGGCATTTTCTGGCCTATTGTATACATTAAAATTATTGACATTGCCTCTCAGAGTATAGAAGCCTGTTCCCCTTTTACAGTGGGTGAACTGGAAGTGCAATAAATTGTAGGTTGAAATTTTCAAAACTTTTATTAAATCGAGGAACAAATACTCACTCACTAAACACCAGTGATGAATGTTTGCAGCTTATTGACTCAGTCTGTAGTTGTGTCTCTTCTGCACTTTTGCTGCTATGGCCCAGAGTCTGGCAGAGGGTCTTTTCCCTTTCACGTGCCCTTCATTTCAGAAGACTCAAGTCATGGCAGAAAGATTTTATGTCCGTTATCAAATCAGTGATATGTGTGGGAGGATAATGCACAAATCACCAAGTGCAAAAACCTTTTAATGATTCAACATGACTAGGAAACCTATGATTCTGCAAGTAGAAAATATACATGGCAAGCAAAGTTGGCCAAATCTTAGAACTATAGCTATGTTTTGTTCAGACTGGGAAAGACGCCATTTTCTGATGTTTCCTGTAAGCTGGAATTTCTGTTGAAAAGCCAGTCTGCAAACACCAATACATGAAGCTGCTGAAATGGAGAACGATCTCTGGCAGCTGCTGCCTGAAATTGGTATGGTGCTTATCAGGCTCCGTGCTGCTCACCTCCTGACCAGCAGCTGGGACTTTCATGATCGTGTTAATTCTGCTCAGTGTCTGCTCTCTCCCCAGGTCTGGGTGGCTGGGATGGGTCTGCCCTCTGGGTTGCCCTGTGGTTTTGGAGTTTCTAGGCTTCTGAGCCAGCTGGCCCCCCCTGCTTGCAGGAGCTGGATATCTGGCAGTCCTCTGGAATCCCACCACACGATTCATCAAAGATGATGATCCTGGTGCTGATGCCAGCCTGTTCAGATGAAGCCATGTCTTGTTGGAGAGTTCACAACCAGCTTTGACTGGTGTGATGATTAATCAATACTCCCAGAGACACTGATGCACAGACGCATCATTATCATTGGTTCCCTTCTGTATAATTATCAGACATAATTCAATATTTCTCTCATGAATGAAGCATTTACCAGTTATGCTCCACCTGCCCCTTTGGCAGCATCGGCAACACAGCAGAGCTGAGCCGGCTGCCAGCCCCTTCCAGCCTTCCTCCTCAAGCTCTGGCACACAGTTGCAAGGCAGAAGCGATCTAATGCACATTACTCAATTTTCTCTACACTGTTCATCCTATGCCAGCTTATCCTTTCCTCATATCCACATCTCTGTCCCCATCCACCTGTCCACGCTGCCTGTCCCCTCAGTCAGATGGCTCTGCTGTTATTTCCCTCAGCTGCACATGCTCACTTTTCTTCTCATCTCATTACCTTTTCCTCCAGTTCACTGAGGTGTCTCCTGCCTTCAAACCTCCTTTTCCATAGTGCCTGTCATTGGGTAGCCACAGCTTCCTTTTCTCCTTCCTTCTTCAGAACCTGCCAGCCACAGCCTTTTCACATCCTAGCCCTTCCTCTCTTGCTTTCCAATAAATTATTCTCTTCTGCTTTCCTCACAGTTCTCTTTCTATTAAATGATGTCTCAGTTTATCTTACCTCCTCATTCACCATTTGCTCTGAAACCTTGACAAAGTCAGCTTTCTCTTGCCTCATTCATCTCCTTTCCACTCAATAACTCCAGGATTTGTTCCACTCAATTTGTCTTATTTCTTAAGGCTTATTTGAATCAGCTCTGTGTATGTTTATGTGAGCATCCAAATCTAATGACCCATTTTTGAACCCGTTGGTAAGCTGAAACCTCACAGATAACAAAGTGAAGGTCTTAAAAATACCAGCTTCCTGCAGTTTTCAGGAAGGTTCATGACTGGGGAAAAAAGAAAGGCCTGCACTTACCTTTACTGCTGGAAAGGCTGCAGCATGCACTCCGGTGAAAGCACAGTTCTTAATTGTTGTTAATGCTCAACACCAGGAGAAATTTCAGTCAGAGTTCACATTTTCCTGGGCAACAGAAAATGAAATCACAAGTCTGTAAGGAAGAAGACATCAGGAATTCTGTTGCTCACAGAACCTCTCATTTTTCACTCTATCACGTGGCCTAATACTCAGTGTTTTCATGATTTAACTTTGAGATCTGTCTTTCTTTTTTACTTCAGATTTACTTTTATCTTAGTTGACTTCCTTAATCAAAATGTCTCAGAGAAATTTTTAGATATCAGGTTTCTGGTTTGACCTCCATTCATGAGCCCATTCCTCCTGCATCCTGACTTCATCTTCTTCAAAAGGCATCACTCTTCATGTCTCCAAGTTCTCCTTTACACAATGTCTTCTCCCTTAGTGTGTCTTCCTTTTCTCTGGTTTTCCATCTGAGCACTGTTCTCATGGATGTCAGTTCTTTAGTTTTCTTTAGCTGCTAGTGAGTGCTGTCATCCCTGAGCAGTCTCCTTATGATCTGGCCCTCTGTAATTGAGAAAATTGCTTTTTAAATGCAAAGCAAAAGAAAAAAAAAGAAAAGAAAAGAAAAAACCTTGATTTTTCTAGAATGGAAGAGAAAAATATAGTATCTTCCTGAAACTTCATAAAATTAATGCATAGCCACAGTGAAAATTCAGCTGCCCTTTTATCAGCCTTGATAAATTTCCATATAATCGTTCACATTTTTTGTCACATGCACAATAAATTTTTCTCTTGTTACAGTTTGAGATTCAGATTTATTTCTGGGCCACATAAAGTTATTCTGCACTAGAGCTCATGTAATGGAAAAGCTTTATGGCTTACAAGTCATACAAATCTTATTTTGCTTATTTTACTCTCAGCGACCTTTCATTAGTAGCTAATATTTAAAAAAAATTAGTGGACAATGATGTTGGGTCCCTCTGAATAGGACAATATCAACACTTGGCCTGGAAATACTTCTGGTAAAAATGAACAAGAACAGAAATAAAAAGAGGGCAGGATAAATTGTTCTTTGTCCTAGACTTTCAGTCAAATTGTTTCAGAAATACCAACAGTGAATTAAAGTCAGCATTTCAGAAGCAAGATCCTAAATCACATACTTGCAAAGAGAATTTCTTACATCCCAAAATAAAAATACAACTGATGTAAGAAATCAAGGATGGAAGTATTTTATAATTGAGTGACAGATAAGGAGAGGCAGCAGAGAAGAGAAGTGCTCTCTAGTGAGCCTGGCGATCAGGGATGCTCCTCATCTTCAGTCCAGGAGCACATACAGCCATCTCTGAGACAGTGTTTTCAAACACCGTATTTCATAAATCCCAGAGACCACACACAACTGCCTGCATGGGAAGGAAATTAAGATTCTGTCCTAAATGAGAATTTGGTTTTGCCCCGAGCAGTTTCTGCAGGAAGCATTGTCGGTAATTTTCAGCCTGTGAAGTATGGGAGGCACGGTGCTACGAGCCAGACCGCTTCATTTCCACCACCACTAACAGCTCCTGAGTGGCAGCGGGTACAGCTCCCAGCCTCAGACCTACATCGAGCAAAAAGAAATCAAGCAAATAGGAGTAAGGGAAGTACAGCTTACTTGTGCACTATCAGATCAGATCACATCAGACTGCGACTCTTACGCTGCTGTGAGATAAATGGGCACATCATACGTGACAGGCAATAACCTCAGCTCTGACCAATGGGTGGAGAGGTTTGAAATATTATTTTTGTTACCTGGATTTGGGTCTTTATGTCACGCGTAGGCCAGAACAAGAAAGCTTCTCAAAAATGTTATTCAACATATGTGTGAAGTTGTTGTGCAGATAGCCGTTTATGCTTTAAATTTGTGATAGTTTACTGCCTCGTGGTGTGCTACTGCTCATGGCATTGCCATCAGACTTCAGTGTTTTGGTCAAATAGCTATTTGCTGTTAAGTTGCAATCTGCTGCTTCTGCGTTGTTTGTAGGGAGCTGTGAAATTACCAGTCTATGTGATAGAATAGCTTATGAAAGTGGATTGCAGTTGAGGTCATATAGTATAATGGTTATATAATTGCAGTCAAGTCTAGAGAACTTCATCAGGTCACTGTTTTTCTGGAGACGGTATAGCCAAGCAGTTGAAAAGTGTCTATGTCAGTTACAAGAAACATTAACTATATGAAACATGCAGGAGAAGGGGAAAGCAAATATAGGTACATTTAAACTCAATTAAAAAAAAAAAATCTACTTGCCAGTGAAAATCTTCCAAATAGAAAGATTTCAAGTGACATCCACCAGACATTCCAGACAGCCTGAACCAGCTACTGAGAGTAAAGTGTAAATTGCTTCATATCATCTCAAGAGCATTGATTTTGTACCTCAGTTATCACAGTGTTCATTCTTTCCTCCAGATCATTTTAGTGAAAACACTTTAGAAGCACACTTGCCCTATTACTGTAAATCTTAGGTCTCCTGAAACTCCCCCTTGCCCCTGGATTAAATGCCAAACCTTCCCTCACTTGATTTATTTTGCTTTTCTTCAGTTGTCTCTTTCCTGTTGATTCCAATTTGCTAACCTTTCTTTTTAAATATGTGGGATTTTTTTTCAGTAAAAGATCTCCAGGAAATCAAGTGAAATGTGACCACATTCTCCCCCAGATCTTCAGCAGCAGAAAATAAAAGCAGTGTAAAACTCTGCTATTATCTCGTTAAAACCTGTTTCTGCTTTCAGTTTATAACCTCACTAAATTAGCATTAGAGGAACAGACCTTTATGTTAAATTCATTGCAGAGTTGTGCCAGCAGGACTAGTTGCATTTTAGTGGTCCCTCATTGCCTGTTTGCACAAAATTATAGCAAAGTCCTGAACAGTAAATTAAAATGGAACACAACCTTTTTATGGTAAACTTAGAGTAGTTGAAAGCTTAAGCTTCTGTAGAACTCTGTTATTATTGCATAAAGCATGTTTGCCAGATTAAAAATTCTGAATGATTGATTAATTAAAAACACTTGCAGTAATTAACGTGCATGCTAGAGGAAGCGAGAAATGATTTATACAACATTGCTTTTGGTTTATTTTAGTGTACATACAAGAAAACTTGATATGCTGACTCCCTTACAAGCCTTCTAACTCCATGAACTAGCACTGTCTGGGTGCCTGGCTTTAGATTACTCCCTGTGGTGGTTTTTTCTCTTACAGGCAACTCGGTCTCTTCACATCAAGTTCTGCTTTGTGTGTATTTCATCGCTCCTTCTTGTGACCCAACAGTTGGTGACCACGCTCTCCTCTTGCTTACTACTGCTGTCTCTTTTTGGCAATGAGTCCTTCTTTGTCTTCTTCATGCGTATTCATGTATTAATAGAATATAATACATTAGGACACTGTAGGAAACATTGTCTAGTACCTATTGCTACAAACTGCTGTAACCCAGGTTGTTGAAAGATGTTACCAAATGTGATGAATTCAGTGGCACTCGATAGGATTTAAGCCACCGTGTTTTGCCCTCATCTCTTTGCACGCCACCTACTTCCTTCACAACAAGGGGTCTCTGGGCCATAGTTCTGCAAAGGACCTTAATAAGATGAAGCATCTGTATATAAGTTAGGACTACAAATTGCTAAAAGGATATATAAAAAAATCAGTTTTACACACTACATCCTTGGTGGCTCCTGTTGTACTAGACAGTCTGAGCAAGAGCAAAGGTTACCCATGCCCATTCAAACAGCAAAGATAGAGTGCTGGTTTGCACACAGTCTTTTAACAAGATCTGCTCTGTAAAGCTGACTTTATTGGACAGCAAACCTGCAAACAGTCACTGACCGGAAAGTAAAATGACTGAAATGGTTTTAATTTTTTGTATTTATAAAGAAGATTATGGTCAATGTCATGGTACCAGAAGAAAGACAAAGATTTTAATTCACAGTTTGTTCTGTTCTTGCTTGTGCCTGGGCTCTTGAGGTCCCTATACTATCATATAGGGACCAGGCAAACCATTGAACTTGCCTCAGCATCATCACAACATGCTTTATATAACCTCCATTTTGAGCTGGCACTTGATGATGATACCTGCAAGAAACACCACAGAGTCTGTGGGAGTTCTCTTTGTTCAGAGTGCACATGGAATGGAAATTGTCCCACTCAGAAAACCATCAGAAGGCAGATCCTGAGCCTGCAGCGCCCCTGAAAAAAAACTCACCCAGAGTTGCAACTGACTTTGTGGATCTGGTCTTTCCACCTACTTCTAGTGCTGTCAGTTCATCACGGTGCTGCTGATGGATGTTCTTGTGACTGCTGGACCCCGACCAAGGAACCACCGTGTCTGTGCATGGATATACTACTTGTGCAGAAGCAGTCTGTGAAAGACAAGCTTGATGATTTTTAAAGATGTGTGCCTTCTTCCAGTTAAACCCAGCGCAGCCCCTTGACCTTTACAATTAACAGTCGCATCTGCATTTCAAAGAAAAATGTTGCTTCTTTGTATGCAGCATTTCCTCTGAAAATTACCTCTGCCCAGTGCCTCATATAGGCAGCTATGATTTTTTTCTGTCCATGAAGATGGAAAGACATTATTTGACTGAAGATGATTTCTAGGCAATAGAGATAAGGTCTTTAGCAGTCGGAAAGGAGAGATAATGATGGTTTTTGCCATGTCTGCCATTTACTTATCACTTTGGAAAAGTCTTAGGTTGTCAAGTATAAGATACAGGGATATTAGTTTTTTCCTGCATGTGGAAATAGACCGCACTAGTTATTGTAAGCTGGCCAGCAAGCTCGGAATTGATTTCCTGCTTTATTGTGCACTGATCACCTATTGAGGACAAGCCTATTAATCTGTTAGTGTGTTTATGGCTTCCCCAGAACACTGCAGTGGGACTCGCAGTGATGGACTCACCTCGCTTTACAAGTGAATCAATTTGAAAAATCAGTCCCAAAGCATTTAAAAAAACCCAAACCAACCCCAAGCTTTTCTACAATAATTATTTATTCCTCCTCACTCTTTTCTCCTGGCAGTGCACGAAGGTGATTTTATACCACACCACCTCGTAAGCTTTTGTCAATGTTTGCGTAATTGTGTAACTCAGACATGAATAATGTAACCACGATAAACTCAGGGTGATGACACCTTTTAAGACTGAACTGTTGTGTGTTCCGTGGATAATATAAGGTGTGATTAACTCTTTGGCATTACGTAGAAATCTGTTAGCCAAACTGTAAAGGTGTGAGCCTACTAGGATAGGTATTTGCTGCTATTTCAGATTGGCAGTTAAAGGTGATTTATTTGATGAAAAAATGAGCATTTCCAAGTTTTGCCATGCTGTGATTGCGAGGGCTGCTTTAGCAACAAATTGAAAATCAGGTTTGTTTGATTGTGTGCTGCTCTAGAATAGGCAGGTAGAGATGGTTAAGCTTGATATGACACAGAGTGGAGGAGGCAAGCCTTCTCTTCCTCTGAAATGCATCCCTGATGCTTCTCCTTCACCTCAGAACCTGTATGGGGTGTGCTGGGTCAGACGAGGAACCCAGCTAGCCCCGTGCTCTGTGTCCAGAGCTGGCTGTCCAGAGGTGCCACAGGGAGCAGCAGGAGTGATACTTCCCGTTAATATATATACATGCTGTTTACAGCTGTTTACAGCTCTGGCGCTCTGTGGCCTGTATGTGGCTTTGAAGTTTTCAGTAACCCTTAGAAGACCTCTCCTTGAGCTCACATGAGCTTTATTTCCTACAATATCTTTGTGGTGAGAAGCTGCACAGGTCCACCAATGTCACGCGAAGAACCACCTTTCTTGTTTGCTCTGGGCCTGGCAGCTGCTTCTCTTTTCCAAAGCTGGGAGTCCCAGCTAACTTCAGTCATTCTCTGAATGGAAATCTTGCCTTTTGCCTTTCAACATTACTGCTAAATTAGAGCCTTTTGCCCTTTAATAACAGAAATTATTTAGTAGCTTTTTAAGCAGTTAACCCCACAACTTCTCATGCATGGAAACCTTCAATTCCTGTATATTCCTGTCAGATTCTGAGCTGGTGCAAATCTGTAAGTTTGATAATTTCGAAGAAGCTCTGTCTGTTTAGATGAAATGAAGCTGGGACAGGATTGGTCTTTCAGTTCATTGCTGGTGATGCAAATTTCATAGGTGTTTGAAGATGTTAACAACCTTTGTAGCCTACCTTAAAAACAATCAATGATTTAAATATTCAAAATAATCTGTCTACAGAATTTAGAGAAGTTTGTAAGACAAAGCAGAGCTGTGTTTTTCCTTTTTGAATTTAGGTCTACTTCCCAATTGAATCTGGTCCAATGTTACTGCTTTGGTGAGAACGGGGGTTATGGAAACAGCATCTTCTGTAGAAGTGCCTTATGTAGCTTATTCCATGGATAGTGTGAGAACAATATGAGTATTTCAATAGTGGATACTTTCATGGGAGTATGAGAGCGACTAGGGTGGACAAGTAGCCTCTAGAAATGCAGAGTCCTTTAAACTGTGCACATTAAGGTTCAATACCATTCAAAGTAGTTGTGAACTTCTCTGAACTGAAACAAAGGAGGATTGTGAAGTAGGCACAGTGAAGCTAACTAAACGCTTTAGATGAGGAGTCTGTGGAAGAAACAGGAAAAGGTGTAGGCACAGCCTGCCCTTTAACTGCTCTGTTAAAAATCAACATGAAAATTGTTTATGCAGAAGTCAAAACCAAACCAAGCAAACTACCTCAGAGCTGGGCAGCATTCCACCCACGCAAGACTTGTTACATCATGCCTTAGAACCGAGGGTGAGAGCTTCAGGGAGCAGTAGCACCACAGTACTGCAATAAGCCAAGCACCAGCTAATGAACCAACGCATGGAACACCTAGCTGGGCTGACTTTGCTTTGTAGAGCTGCTCACGCTCTCATTGCCTGTGCTCTCTATATAAATATTAACTCTGATCCACACGTGTGCGCTTTTTCAACAGTTTGGTGAGTCATCTGAGGCAATCATGCAATGCTTTGGTTACAAGTTCCAAGCAAGATGGCATTGAGGAGGAAGCAAGGCACATAGCTTTTGCCTTCAGGCCTGCCACAGGACAAACTCTGTTTCACGTTTAAGACACAAAACAACTGTGCCACTCCTGGTTGCCTCCTGAATCAAGTTTTGTGCCTTTGTGAGAGTGGGTTGTAGCTCCTTTTTGGCTTGGTAAATATTGAACAGAAGGTGGCAGCCTGAAGAATTTGCTGATGCACTGTAGTTTCCTCTCCTTCAGTGATCCAGAGGTCCAGTTTCAACCAGCTGATTTTGTTAAAGCAGTGAAATTAAAGGTTGATCGTGGATATAGATTCTCATGCTACACTAATTAAATGCTGTTAATTACTGAAAACTGAATAGATACACTTGCTGTGGGAGGCAGGTTATTTGGTAACTGCTGGTTGCAGAACCTTCTCAGGCTTTTTTATCTAGTGTGCAGTTTCTGTGCTCCTTAGAAATACATCGCTGCGTGGCAGAAGCAGAACAAGTGTATTGCTTTACAACAGCTCTGTGAGAACTGTAGAGCCTTCAGTGCCATTTTCAGCAGACACAAGGCACAGTGAGCCACGGCACAGAGAACACACTAGACACTGGATGACATGCTTCCAGAACAGTTGCAATACTGCTGTGCTGTTTCACGGTGCCAGCTTTGGACACCAGTGCCTACGCTGCTTTCCACTAGTTACTTAAACAATCATCTGATTTAATAAAATACTATTATTTTATAGCAGTTTCCTGTCAGTCCATGCCAACAGAGAAATTCTGCAAAACCTTTTGTAAATTCTTTGTCACACCCCTCAGCATGGATTCTGGGCCCTATCTTCCTCTTGATGTCAACAAATAGGACCAGTTCTTTATGGCAGTACTGTCAGGAGGACAGCATTAGCTGGAGGTAAGCTGGGGGGCCCCCTGAAGAGCACTGCCTTCTGTGCTGCCTGGTCTTTTCACTTGTGAGACCTTGTTTTGAACCGCACATGCTGTGCCAGCTGAAAAGAGCTGCATGGGGCTCAGCACTATTCACATTTCTCTGAACACTGGGGTTGTATTTACCTTGTTCTGCGCCCACATTTCTGTCCTTTTCCTTAAGAAGGCTGGTAGCCAGGGAGTTTTCCCTTGGTGTGCACACAGCAGCATTTTGGGAAGTGTAGCCTTATATTGTCATTCAGCTTCTATCCAGACTCAGTAGTACCCGAGGCCTATTGCACAATGCCATCTGTGTCACAGCTAATGTGCTCGCCCTGCGTGATCCCAGAGCATTTTCCAAAATAATATACAAGTGTCATTTACTGAGCACTGTATGAGGCTTATTAAATAAGTAACATGTGAATCTTACAGCTGAGTAAATATTCCACCCGTTCAATAAAACCTAAAGTCGCAGCCTACATAGGGTGGATCTCGGTAAGAGCTGAAGAGAGTTGGCATTACCAGAGAATATAAAAGCTACTGCAATGAAATTTGAGCCAATAGGTTCAGCTGGAAAGAGCCCTCAGGAACAGGGTGTATGAAGAAATCTTAGGATAGAAAAGCAGCTCACCTGCATTCACTGACTGTTTGAACTTTAAAGCAAAAAACTGTAATGAAATTACCCACACCCTGCCCCAGGATACCAATAAAAGAAAAAGTCTGCCATGCCAACAGAGAAATAAAACTTTGCAGTAACTTCTGACAAAAATCCAGTGACAATTTTTTTTTTTTTTAATAAAAGAAACTATTAGCAGCAATACTTCCCATTGCTGTTCCCTGAGAGCCACCACCTATCTGAGGATCTTGGGGCTCTTTGGTAAGCATTGGCTGGTTGCCATTGAGATAGTGGTTATCTCAATGTTCTGCAGGTGAGAGCGGGAAAGATAATGAAGAACAGACTAATAAAGCTGATCAAAGTTCACACAACAGATTGACAGCAGAGCTGAGAGGAGAAACCTCTTCATTCCAGCTCATCTTCTGGGACTATTCATCTATGTTTGTAAGGTATACCTAACACCGAGTTCATCCAGACAGGTGAATCTAGGCCAAGTGTCTCAGGTTTGGGGCAGCTGCCCTGTCAGAGGTTACTCCAGCCCAGCTACACGTCTCCAGCACAGTGTTGTGCACTTTTTCTTCAGAGTAATGAGTTGAATTTTACCATTTACTTTGCACAAAATTTCAACAGCAGCTGAAAAATAAGGAATTTTGAATCTGAAGAGAATAAGTTGGAGAAGAGAGGGTTAAGAAATAAAGAATCAGGACAGGCAGTCCAGCTCAGTTTTACAGTGCCAGTGAAGCTGATGGGCACTCCGGCCAAAGGGAGCAGCAGGTCTTGCTGAAAATCAGATTGCATGATTATCCCCAAAACTAGCAAATGCCACCTCACATGTTTATTTTTCTTGTAGGAAGGAGACTGACACTTAGAGTAACAAAACAGCACGAAGGTTTCTCTGCACTAGCCACCAGTAATAATTTCTGACAATAGTAGTTGTTTAGTTTACATCAGTGGGTATTTTGAAACATTCAGAACTGTTACAGTAGAGAATGTTTGTTTACATGTGCATGTTCTGGTTAAGAACATTTAGAAAGTTGTCTGTTTGTGAACACGGCCCTTCCACTTCAAAAGGCGAAATGGACAAAGAATTTGTCTATTTTATGTCTGTATTGCCTTCATGAGAGCAAGGTATGGCTGGCTGGCATGCAGTGTGCACAGGAAGTTATTGGTATGTCAGATGTGACCTGCACCATTTGTTTAGGTGGGAACAGAAGCTGCTTTGCTCTTCCTGGATGTGCAGAACATAATGTCAGTCCAGTGGGCACATGCATTTCTTTCCAAGAGGTGCTGCTAGTCACCTTCTAGGACTAGAAAATGTTCCTCAGTTGCTTATGCATCCATATATCCTTTTGGGGGTTTTGACTGATTGATATATGTGCAGTGTGTAGAAGTACATATATTGGTACTTCATATCAATACAAGTTGTTCTTTAATTGCATTATTTTATCTGTGTAATGTTCTGCATTACACAAATGTAAAATGTTAAAAATATGAAGCTTATAATAAATATTACAGGTTTGAAGCCATCCTGAATAGTCACTGTCCTTAATGGAGTGGCTATAGATGAACCCCAAAATGATGAAAACTGCATAAATCCTGCTGCCCCAAGACTGGTGCTGCCATCAACATCCTTTTGACTTCCCAGTAGTTAAGCTCTATCTACGTAGGTCAGTTTTCACCAGTTCCCTCTCATGGCACTCCAGCTTCTGTTACCACACATGAACTTGTCTGGAGGACCAACAACAGGAGATAGAAACATCAAAAGGAAACAATAAATTGTTTTAAAATATGCTTGTTAAAGATTATGTATACTTTTAATCCTTGATATCTCTGAT
Source organism: Todiramphus chloris collaris (assembly GCA_025345505.1). Taxonomy (NCBI): domain Eukaryota; kingdom Metazoa; phylum Chordata; class Aves; order Coraciiformes; family Alcedinidae; genus Todiramphus; species Todiramphus chloris. Next base: position 9,638,478 of record JANVCC010000076.1, on the reverse strand, counting down.
GACAGAGGAGCTAAGATGTCTTCAGCCCTTCCCTGGGGGCAGCTCTTAGAGTTTAAACAAATTGCAAGTCTCATTGGAACATGATATAAAGATACAAGGTTTCTTTGCTGCACTAACCATGACAGAGGGTAGTGTTGCCAACTATCAGCTGTTTTGTGGCCACCCTGCAAAGGTAAATTAAGTTTCATGGAATTAATAAACAATTATGGTTTAGCTTTGCTAACGTAAGACGAGATGTGTGTTTCTAGCTCCGTCCTTCTACCACCTGCAGCATACGTGGGAATAGAAGAGCATAAAAAGGTCGTTCATTCTGAATCCATTCAAGACAGGAATCCTCGTTTACACACTGCACGCTTTTGGGCATAGCTCTCAAACCAATAAAGCACTTCCCCCTGGATTCCCTGTGCAAATGAAAATGTTGTGCTACCATTTTAGATAAGATGAATTTTAATCTTACGCATCCATAGGTTTCATATCCAACCTTTACTTCAGAACTGGAAAAAGGTTTCACACAGTAGATAGCTTATTATTAGTGCAAATAAAACCCTGCTCCAGTAGTCAAACATAGATTTGCTGAGAAAGCAGGAGTGGGTCTTTTAGCCTTCTTTCAGCAATGGCCAGGTCAGTAGCTGCCCTTGGAAGTAACCAGGTCCTAGATCAGGCAGCACTCTTTTCTTTTCCTGGGCCAAAAGGCACTGCAGCAAGTCAGCCTAATCTGGTGTAGCTGGCACAAGAGAAAGCTGCCTTAAACAATGGTTAAACACATCATCTGGGAACTCTCAGGCTTTTCAAAAACAGTAACTGTACATTACCAGTGTCAGAGAGAAATCTGGCTGGCTGTCAGCTGTGCTGTGAAGTCATCACTTGAATATTAATTCAGGAGAGGTGAAAGGTTGGTGATGAAAGTCAGCTTCAATCCTTTGTATTACACAATGTAACATTTTTCAGAATTACTAGAGTTGTTTGAATAATGTTGCTTTTCTAACTGTATCAAATCTTGTTTTCCTTCTTTAAGGTTAGAAGTAATTGATCATCAAGAGAATCCAGAGAAAATGAAGAGATGAAATAGCCAATTCCTCTTAGCAGTGTTGTGACCCTGAGAGTCACTGACCCTGCGCTTTGTTTCTCCCCACTAGCCAACTGCTTCCTGGTTACAGTGGGACACCAAGGGGATACAGCTGCCACCAAGTAGGAATGTGGGACGGTAGGAGCCAAACCTTGAGCAAGCTTGGCATTTGGAGGAGAAGCCCACAAGGGCACACCAGAGCAGTGTGCTCACAAGAGCCCTCTCTTCCTCACAGCCCTTGGTGCCCAGCAAAGAGCCTGGCATGTTTCGAACAAGCTGGAGTTTTTTGCAGGGATAATAATGGAGTTTAATAAATAAGAAAGGAAGTCTTGAGTACATCTGTCATTGTTGCAAGATCCATTCCCAGAGCTGCAAGTAGTACCTCAGTTGAAGGAGAAGAGCTTATTCTTGTTCCTGCTGGTGGAGGTGAAGGCCATATTTCTTTTCTGGTAGATACTTTATGATTGTGGGAAGGTTATTTTGTTTTATAAGATACAAAGTCATGCTTGGTGCTTGTTTGTTAGCCACTGTCTTTGCTTTGTGCTGATGCTGCAAGAAAAAGGAATGAAATTCAAATTGAGGCCCTGCATGTAACTTCTAAATTCCCAGGCAAGATACAGTGTCTGGTTTATCCAGCAGATCCTTTTTCTTAATGTACTTGCTAGTGGAAGGAGAAACTGGTCATTCAAGTTACATGTGGGACATGTGATTTGAGAATGGGCTGATAAGTAAATGGGACTGATAAATTGATTTTGCTTGCTTCTTAGCAGTTTTTCCATTTGTGCCAAATACTGGTAGGTGCAACAACAATGAAATGCCCTTGGGACATTTAAGAACTGTTTCAATTGTAGCTACTGGTGTAATAATAAAGTCACAGAAATTATTCAGAAGCAAAATTGAATAATTAAACCTAATGAAAGCTTAATTGAATAAAATGTGTTTTTCTTGTCCGGTTTTGGTTTACAGAATAATTACGTTCAGACATCAGCAGAGTTTCATGTGACATGCTGGGCCAGTGCTCCAGACTGTCTTTCTCTGGCAGATCTTTTATTATCTGATCCTCCTTTGAAAGACTGTGTGTAAACCATTTGCAAAGACAGTGCTGCAGAAGAGACAGCTGGGGTCAGTGTTTGAAGAGGGGATAGTATTTTCCCTATAAGCCACAGATAAAGTGTCTGACAGTTCTATTTCAGGCTGTAAACCAGACCAGGCTGTTCTCAAGTGTAAGTTTACCTTCACAGGAAATCCATTGTTTGGAAAGCTAATGGAGCCACCACACCCTGTGCGCACACAGATGGGGCTCTTGATAAGTTCTTGTTCTCCAAGGGACATACAAATACCTAGAAATGACCTGATAATGCTATTAGAGTTTCAATATTGAAAATCCTACAAGAAATGAAAAATTTATTTGCACAGGTTTATTGAGGTAGGGAACTGCATCTGAGCGAGGAAGCAAATTGGCGAATAGGAATTACAGTATCCAGTCCAATGCAAGGATAAATCATCCATCTGGAATAAATTACTGGAAATTAGCAAGAATCCCAGGTCCCAGGGGCCAAGTCCTTAAAGGAAGAAAGTGACCTGGTGTACAAAGATACCGGCAATCCAGTAGCTTTAATTATTTGCCTGTGGGTGTACGTAACCTCAAACCTACTATGAAGAACCATTGTTGCACAGTCAAGCATTCAGGAATAATCACCACTTTCCCTTTCCCTCTCATGGTAGACACAGGAGCTGAATTTTCGTGTAAAAACGTGTTGATGATGAACAAGTGCATCCCCTGCACAGAGGGAAATAGTGTCAAGAAGAGAGAACTAATGCAGCTGTAACATGCTGTGCCAATAATGCAGATGTCAGAACTCAAACCTGGAGTGTCACGCATTCCATTATTATAAAATAAACCTGAGTGGGGAAACCTTGAAATACTGTAGCAATTAACATCTTAATAATACCAAAGATATTTAGGCATTTGCAATCACTACTCAGCTCTAGAAATGCTGCCCCTCCTAGTCTTTTACAGGGGAAAAGCAGTGCATCCTTCTGTCTGTCTGTAAGGGCGTGTTAGCTTTTCCAGGAGTAGGATATGCATGGAGCCAATCCAGATCATGGGAGAGAAGACTTTGTCTTTTAGTCTCCGTATGAACCTAGACCAGAAACTGAGTTTCAGATTAGGTCCTACTGAAACAGTAGATCATAGACGCAATACATTTAGCATCTTTTGGTTGGAAAACATGTTTGTAAAGCTCAATTTGTTTATATGACAGTTCTGAAGGTGTGAAAAATCTGATTCTTAAAGTCATGTACTCCCCTTGCTCCTTATGCAGATAGCCTGGCTAAATATAAGTAGATTTTTAGAGGAAAAGCTAAAGGCCTGTTTTTACCACCAGCATATTCCCAACAAACTTGAAACTCTTATTTCAAAACTTAAGGCACTTGAAAGAAAAGGCAAGGAACCTTGAAAATGCTCGTGCTGGTGGCTGACAGCTTCTGAAATCAAGTATTTCTGCTATAAGCAACAGAAATGGGATCCTAAAGTGGGAAGTGCTGGGCTGACTTCAGGTGGCAGTGTCCATCCTGCCGCTCACCCAGTTTGTAATGTAAGTCGCGTGGTTGGGTTTTAACCTTGAAGCCACTTTTATATTTACTGTGCATCATTCTGGATGATCCAAACCACACTTTTTTGCTAATTTGTCTTTTACTTACCCACCTGCGGGGAGAAATGATTTCATTTACATAGCGGCACTACTCGTGGCTCAGTTTAACAAAATAGACATGGAGAAGATCCTTTTGTCCTTGCATTCGCACTGCTGTCTTTCCAGTGTTACAAATGAACCACCCCTGTTCTGCTGAGGCCCCAGGCTGCTGCTGAGATAGCAAAGCTGTCCCTCCTTTGGTCACCCAGAAGAGACGCCACTGTGCAGCAATATTTTGGACATAAACCACAGGCATCTCTGACGTTTATTGAACATCCGCACTGTAATTTTTGATTATGTGACCTGCCCAGCTCATTTTAATAGTGTTTGCACTTCGCTCCTTCTGACCTTTAAGGCTTTGCTTGCTATAAAACCAGCGTGTGGACAGAAATGAAATGGCATGCCACATCAAACCCCGTCAGAATTCAAAGCCAACTGTTGTAAAAGTGGAAGTGTCAAGAAAGAATAAGTTTACTGTGATTTATATACACACTTTATTGAAATGCTTTGGATACAGATAAACAGTCCTTGTGCAATATTTGTTATGGTTTTACCTGCTCTAAGCTGGAAACGGGAAGTGTTTTGATAAATGGGACAGAAAAGTGTTGAGCTGCTCTGCAGCTGCCAGTACTTCTGTATGTTATGCTGCAGTGATATCTTAAATCTTCCAGCAGCAATACATCTCAGTAATTTACATTTTCTTTTTCTTTTCTTTTCTTTTTTTTTTGTTCCCCACAGAGGAGGAACCATTACCTTGTAGTGCACTTAAAATAACTGGCCGTACCTACTGGTGTTTCCTGGAAAATGAAAAATATAGAGTTTGTGTAATAAACACAGACATAACTCTTAGTTAAGATGTTTTAAAAAGTTTCTTGTAACATAAGGACTTGTGTTTTTTTCAGTTATTTGAAACTCTGTTTTACCTGACATTGAGGCTTAATAGTTGCAAGATCAGGTTTTGAACCAGTGGAAAAATCAGGAAAAATTCTGGGGGCTAGTTAAGAAATATTTGCTGGACCCTTTAAAACATTCTTTAGAATGTAAGAAATTTGGTTTTATATTAAATGATTGTTAATATTATTCAGCATTTTTCAAAGTTGTATTTAACATTGGCAGTTTCTGTCATCTCCCTGTTGATTGTGGCTTGAATTTCCATTAACCCTATTGACGTACTTTCTCTAATTCTTATTTCCCAGCTAGAAGCCTACAGCTTTCCTGACTGGCACAGTGTCTGGATTCTTGTAACAAGCTGACTTCTAAATGGAGGATAAACAAGCTGATTGAGTTGCCTTTGTTCTTTCCTAACTCATCCTCCTCCCCAGTCTATCTGGTCCTTATTTAAGAGGGACAAAGGCATACCACCTTCCCACCCCAGTTCTGCTTTTTCATATGGAATTGCTACATTTGCTTCGTAAGTATACTGGATCTAGAGCTCTTCCTACCCATGCCTTGTTCCTACTTTATATGAGAAAATAAAGGTTGGATAAATTATGCTACAAATTCTTTGTAGGCAGCATAGAAAAAAAATGCCTATAGCCCTCTCCTGTTGTGGTGTCGGTTTTAGTGGTACTGGAGTTGTACTGTTTTATAGTGGTCTGCAATAGATAATACAGAGTAGCTGGCAAGAAACAAGCCAGTTTGCACCCCCAAGCTGCATATGGAGGAACTCAGGTGAGTGGATGGTTTAACTCTGGCGTCACCTATAGAATGAGACATCTTCCTAAGTGAAGTATTTGTAAGGTATAGTTAAATAAAAGGTGCTCAGAAAACCCAAGGTAACTGAAAACCAAGACTGCGACTTAATAAAATCCCATCAATTCCAGAAGTATTTTTAAAAACATTTTCCAGCCCTAGTGACTCTTCCTTTCAGACTTACTCCTACTCGATAGCTAAAAGCTGAATTTGCTTCTGAAGTTTTTGAGGCTGTCGTACAACTCGAAGGGTGGAGGATTTAAAAAGTCGGGCATGTTCAGAAGAGTCGGCGGTGTCCATGAACACTGCTTGATGACACTGGGGTTTGGAGCTAGTGGAGAACAGGACACAGCTAATGTTGCATAGAGAAAGAAAAAGTTCACAAAAGCAGAATTTTGTTTCCTGTGAGGGTTAAATATGGACTCCAGTACGTGTTCGTGTACCTGGGGGGGCAAAGTTAAAGTGTCTTTACATTTCATTTTACCTCAAGTTGCTACTCAGAGTAACTTTTGAGACAGGTGGCAGGATGGGGAACTGGAGTTGTCTTGCCGAGATTCCACCTGCTACGTAAAAGTGCTACCACCTTCTTGCCAAATGGAGAGAATTCCCTGACTCCAGCAGACTGTGAATCTCTATCAGTTAAAGGTGATTCATTAGGGTTCTGAGCTTAAGCATGAGACAATGTACACCGGACCACTAGAAGGAGAAGCCTCCACCTTAGAACTGCAGAATTGTTTAACACAATTTGTTTCCAAATCATCGGAGTGAAAGAGTGCCCTGTGTTCTAATGTAAACTTCCCTTCTCAAGAATTTCAGAGCATCCACAAACAAAGGCTCTGATCCTTGGTCACCTAAGGATGGAGCTGGTGGAGGCACAAGTGAGGTTCTACATTGAACAAGGAACTTTTTGTGGTGAAAAAAAATAGCTACTGGCCTTTTACTCTGGTTTGGGAGATGTACTTTTAAATGTACATACTTGCTGCATTTAGCATTTGTTAGTGCTCTGTTAGAGTTAGTGCTCTGCAAGAGCGCATCCCCCGGTAGCTTTTCATCTCTCTCACTAGCCATTTCATTTTCTTTCCCCCATTATGTTGTGGCTTGGCGCCGTTCAGGTCACCATGTCCTCAAAATAAAAAGGAGTCTGAGCATAGTAGCTGCTATAGCATGGTTAGAACTGGAATACAAAGAAAAATAACTCCTAACTGTATGAGTTATGTGCAGATTGATCGCATCTCATCCACCACTATCTCCAGTGGATACTGGGTCAATCCTAGTACTGTATTGTTTTCTTTGATTTAAGATAATAGACCTATAGCACAGAATATCATGGACTGGAAAGCAGATACACCAGCAGTAGTATCCTCACTGCATTAAGCAATCGCTTGAGATACATTCAATTTCACACCATAGTAAGTACAACTGAAATTGCCACAAGTATGTTAATGAAATAGCCCATTTATTTTATCCCTGATTTTTTCCCAGATTGGCAACATTGTATCTCACAACTGTTTGCATTGAAAGAACCCTCATATTTTGTGGGTTAGTAGCCAGCTTCATGTCTATAAACCAGTATTTTCTCACTAGACAAGGCAGACCTATCAGAAGCAGCTCTTCAGTTTTCAGATGTTCCCCTGGACAATTTTATTTTCTTTCAGAATCTTTGCTTGGAGAATCTCACCTAAAAGAAAGGCAACATGCAGTTAAACGTTTCATTTGGAAAGCAGTGCCTTAGTTTCTGGATCTGTAGGTTTGGGTGGGAAGGGACCTTTCAAGGCCATCCAGTCCAACCCCCCTGCAGGGAGCAGGGACAGCTGCAACCAGAGCAGGTTGCTCAGAACCCTGGCCAACCTCACCTGCAATGGTTCCACAGATGGGGGGGGGGCTTCCCCCTACCTGCACTGCATGCACCTTTGGCCTTTTTGCATGCATTTAGACTTTTTCAGATGGTTTAAATTTGTGGCACTCTGTTTTTTTTTTGTTCTGGGTTTGTTTTCTGTTTTTGTTTTGTTCAGGTTTTTTGGTTGGTTTGTTTTTTGTTTCTTTTTTCCATGGAGGGATGGCAGGGTAGCATGTTTAAGGTTATTAACATGTTTAGTTTTTCTTCCTTTTTTCTTATGCATACGTTAGCAATAGTTCACTAGTGGCTTCATACCACAAATGGAAAACAACTCTGAGCTCTTGTGAAACAACAACTATTCTGTTCTTTTACCTGTGTGAACACTATACCTGACCAGTGGGCTATGGAATCCAAATCCCTGACTAAATTTGTGGGCACAACCACAAGGTGGTAGGTGTTTGCAGTTGTAAGAACCATCACAGCGGCTGAGGCTGGCAGCAGCAACTCAACCCTCGACAGCCACTGGCAATCTGCTTACCATCTCAGTTTCTAAACTCATTTGCAGTGTTGTCAGTTAAGAATTAAAACCTTAGGGAAAACAGAGACACTCATGATTTTTTGCATTTCCAGACCTCTCTGGAAGGTTGCTAGAGGCCCGGAATATTCAACTCCTCTCCCTGTCCCCCAGGTGGTGCTTGCAGTGCTGTCCCCCAAGCGCTGCGTTGGCAGCCGGCTGACCCAGAACATCAGAAGGCAAAGAAGAAACAGGAGACACTTCCATAGGCCTTGTAAGCACATTTATGAATGCTTACTAGTTCTGGGGGAAAAAAAAGAAAGCAAAAAGAAGAGGGTTTGTGGAACAAGCTAGAGAAGACAAGAGTGAACAAATCCATGGCAGAGCAGAGATCTGTGGGACAGCTCTTCTGAGACTGGGAGGGGTGTAAGAAGAAGGCGATAGCTGCAATAGCCCCATCGCTGCTGTAGCACGCTGAACACGTACTCCGTGAACACTGGGGCGGCCACTCCACGTGCCACCCCCATCTCTGCCAATTCACCTCCGAGGGACAGCGAATCATTTCTCAGACTTTGGAAACGGGCCTTTGGATACTTAGGAAGTTATAGTTACATTAAATGCCCCGAAATCCCTCACCTGCCCCAGCTCATCTCTGCTTGCCGGCCTTTGCACGACACGCCTGCAGCCACAGGTGCTGAAGTGAGACCAGTCGGGGCGCTGGGACCGGGCAGCCTCCCCGAGTCTGGCTCTCAGCCGGCAGCACTGCTTTTGCTCTTTTAACACAAAATCTTGTGAGTTTCTGCCCTTCGTAGGGATCGCTATACTTGAAAAAAGCCAAGGCAACCACGCCGAGCCTGTCCCTCGGCCGAGATGCACTAGCCCTGCAGCGGGACCTGCCTGCTGAGGGCAGCAGCCCGCTCCGGGCACCTCCTGCCACCTCCCCCGGCCCTCGGCGGACACCGACCGACCGACCGGCCGCCGCAGCAGCAGGCCCTGCCCGCCGGTGCGGCACCGCCGCTCGGGAGACGGAGCCGACCCCGGCGGAAGAGGGACATGACCCCCGCGGAGGGGACGTGACCCCGCGGGCCTACGCGGCGACCCCCATCGCTGTGCTCTCGGGGCGGGCAGGCGGGCGGCGCTCCCCGCACAGGACCCCCCCCTTTCCGCGGGGCGGGAGCGCAGCCGCCCCATCCCGCAGGCGCCGGGGCGCCGGCTCCCGGGGGAGCGGAGCGGAGCAGGGCGGGGCGGCCCCGTCCCCCGGGGCGCATGCGCGCCGCGCGCGCCGGCGCCTCGTGACGAGAGCGCCCCGGCCGCACCGGGGTCCCAGCTCGCGCGCTCATTGGCCGCCTTCCTCCGGCGGGCGCGCGC